>ML777806.1:304077-371788 GCA_009831015.1 Picea engelmannii | reverse complement strand
GATTGAGTCAGGGAGTGGGCTATTTGAGTTGTTTTCATTTACAGTGATATTGTGTGGTTTTGATGATATGTTATTGATTTCATGATATGTTGTTGACATGATCTGACATGATGGTTGATGATGCAGGCTGACGATAGCTTGCCAACCAGACTCACATATGGAGTAAAGGGGCCACACACGAGTTCCAGAGAGAGTGAGGGAGAGGTGTGGCAGCAGCCCTACCACAGCCTATTAGCACTCCCGCCGTGGCTCGAATTGTAGGTTAATGATTACCTAGTTCGAGAGGGACCATGATGCTGTGAGGGCAGACTGCGACAGTCGCTCACGATTTGAACTGTAGGTTAACGATTACCTAGTTCGATGGGTTCCACGATGCCTTGAGGGCAGACTGCGACAGTCGCTCACGTGAAGAGCTCTAATTTGACCCAACTAACTATTTGACAATGACACTTGTTTAAAAACATAATATTTTATATTGATTGCAGGGAGACAAATGGAACAACCATGTTAAAAGTAGTTGACCATGACTCCATGAGTGTGGAACATGTTGGAACTACCCCTGGGCTGATTTGTACAAATGGAAAATTAGTGATTTGGCCATTGGTATCCCCTGAAAATTAGGGATTTAGGAAGCTACGAAAATTCCCAAGGGAGGAAAAAGACCTAGGCAAGTTACAAATAAGCATATGTTAAGAGGCAGGATGCTGCTAAGTATGTTAAGGAAAGAGTCTATTTTTTTTCCTTTTTCACTTTCTTTTTTGAGCATTGGAAGGATGTGAGGCAAGGTGAAAAATTGAATGAATTGAAGGATAGTGTTGTAGAGGGATTTAAAAGTTCTCCCTTATGGACTCATGGTCAGTCTAGGGGGTGAACTGAGCAAGTAATCGTGGCTGCTCGGTTCTACGATTGGGAGGAATGTGGTTGTTCCCTTTGTTTTTGCCGCGAGTTTAGTTCATATATGTTACTCTAAACCCTATTTGTCTGAATTATTTTATATTGTATGTACTGTACATATTATAGATAAACAAAAATGAGTTCTAGTATCTATTTTAATGATCGTATGATTGTTGTAAGTCTTTTTCTATACCTAAATATTCAGTATTCTACCTCTGTTGGAAAAATTGGTTATTGATATAGTGGGATCCTTAAAGCTGGTATGCATGCAATAACCTAGACAAAGGTTGTTCGAATTCAGGAATAATGCAGTCCTCTTAATTATCAAATAGTTACACATAAATTCTAGAATCATCCCTTAAGAAATCCCCTACTATGGAATTTAGAACCTACATGTAAATAAAACATATGATATTCTCATCGAATTCAGTAAATAGACTGTAGGATTTAATTGTGGAGTTATTTCTGGAAATCAAAATTTAAATAGAATCGAATATGTACCGATGAACAAACAGAGCCATTATATGCATATGCATATTTCAAATTTTAAACAGAATCGAATATGTATGATTGAAAGAACAAAACTATTATATGCATATGTTTATTTTAAACTTTAAACAAAATAGAATGTGTATCCATGAAGGAACAGAGCTATTATATGCATATGTATATTTCAAACTTTAAACAGAATCGAATATGTATCAGTGAATGAACAAAACTAATATATGCATATGTATATTTCATTCTGTAATTTAATTCAAAAAAGATATATAGTCTAGAATGATGAAGTATATGGGAATGAACATAATCTAGGGAGTAAGGCTACCCTAAACTAGATGATATAATCAAGCTAGGATCATTGTAATGGCCCTCCTCGTTATGACAACAACTCTGTTAACAGGTGCAAATTTTTTTTTTTTGAGTTAAGGTGTGTGTGTACGTAAAAGTATGAACTCACGTGACTCTACATTGCCACCCGACAACCGACAAGACTGACCCGACAATAAGATGATTACGACCTTGTAAAACAAAAATTAATAGAACAGGTGTCCTCCAGGAAGGCGCAAGTAAGAAGAACCTAGACGTTGGCCAACCATGAAAAGACTCACGGAAAATCTCAGACCAATTGCTCCCTTTAAATTTACTTATCGACGAGGTATCCAACCTTAAATAAGGTACAATTAGTTAACTGCAATCCCCGTTGCTGAAACATAAATACCGGTTTCACTTAGATTCACGGACCTTAATTTTTATGGGTCATCCGTCATAATGCAATTATCATGAACTCACTATAACACCACCCTATCTTTCACTATTTAGCTTCGTATGCATTCTGGCATGTAACCACACTTACTTGAGGAACCGCTTCAAGTAATCCATCATTTGTAAACATTGCAATCTTTAGGTTTGCATCAAGTTCTTTACACAACAACCATTGACAAGGTTTATGAACAAGAATCTTTATCATTGTTACTTTTCTCCTTGGCATCATACTCACCATTCTTTATGCAACAAGATAACAGGAATTCAATCATAGAAGTAGCTCTCTAATGCATTTTATTATTTTTATCATTTCCTTTTCTTCCAGCAATGCCACCAAGAGCTCATACAACTCTTGCAATTCCATTATTAAATGCTCATAATGCGAACAAGAGCATAAGCATGTAGTCCAGGACAATTAGCAGCAAGGTAATGAAGAACTTAAGTTGCACAGACGGTATGGCTGCTCATGCAGGTAAACGTTTGGATACAAATATTTCAACTTAACTCTCATACTGTAGCATAAAAGGCAAAGTTACACCATGCAAGAAAATGCCTATGATCACTTGACTCATCTCAAAAATTCTTGAACTTATATGGTTCAAACAGGGAAGGATGTATTCAACTGGGATGCCCAACAAGTGAATTCTGTTTCCCCTTTTTCATTAAAGCAGGTTATCCTCGCACCATATTTTCTTGAAATGAACATCATGGGTAGCAATATCACTCACTAAGTTTTATTTGTCCGTACCATCTTGATGTAGCAAGCTAACCCACCATTTTCAAACAAGCCAGAATATGATTTAAGTTCACTCTCATGAGGGTAAGAGATAATCATAGAGGTCCATAACATAGCTAACATTCACCCAATGAAAAAAAATAAGAAGGCAACATTATACCATGCCAAAACATAGTTATACTACAAGCCCAACAACATTCTATAAAAGACTAAAGTGGGAAATGAAAATACCCAAGGCTGGTAATAATTAACACCCTACAGGTACCTAGCAGCTCTGCAGGAAGCAAAAGAGGTCAAGAAACAAGGGTTTAATTAAATCCATAAACAGAAATGTAAAATGACTACATTGAGACATTGTTACAAACTCTTTAATGGCAAGAACCCTGGTTGTGTTTTAATGGTAGTTAAGGGAAAAATTAAAGGTTGAAAGAATGTGTATAGCATTCCCCAAAACCCAGATGTCCATCCTTTCCCGTGTCGGGCATTATTTTCTTGACCAACGGAAAATATAGAGATCCCTCATACAACACACGAAAATGCTTGGGGATAAAACACAGAATTATCCATGAATCAAATGGCTTCGATGCAAGGGGAAAAAGCAGAATTTTCATGCGAAAAACGTCACCATGCCAAGAAGAAAACACAGCAGCAACTTATACACCTATTGGCATACATTTTTCACATAAAAGACATATCTTATCTTGCACAACGTGCCATAAAATGGAGGTACAGATGTAAGCTTAAAAGGGCATGAAATAAACTTGTTTTGCCTTCTACAAATGGGTTTATCTATGAACATAAAGTCAGAATTCTGAAATGCCATATCCCACCTTTTTCACCAATTCCAACAGCCATCAAATTGCAACAGTAGACACCAAACCCACTACCAACAATTTACATCAACAAGCTCAGTCATAATATAGATATGGTAAGTGAATTTGATTGCCCAATCAATGTGCTTATGAATACACACGGAGATTTCCCCAACCATTACCATTCCCAAGCATGCACTACATCGACACTCTTCTTATTAAGCAATCAACTAGTACATACGAGGCCATAACTGCCCATGAAGATCTCATTGTTTACACAACATTGTGAATCCTTGAATACAAACTGGCTGCAAGGTTCCTAGGCCAAGAATTGTCACGACTATACAAGGAAACACTTCATACTTCTACTTGGGCTTCATCATGCCCATACCTTTTGAAATGGTGAAATTAAGGATAAGAAATGTAGAGATCACCATCATAAAACACATAATTTCCCTATATATGACACACATGTTTCATATGCAAAATGCAAGGGTTGGAAGATCCAGTCACTATTTGACATGTCACCATCCAATTTGGATTGGATCTATTAAACAAGGTAGAGGGAAGACCATGAACATGCCGGGCATAGCTTACCAAAGGCAGACCATTTTGCCATTAATTGGCATGCCCACACAATGGCATAACACATTTTTTTTCATAAATAAAACTGCAACCAGCTTAGTAACAGAGGATTACAATTCATTGGCAATCTATGTGATGAAAAATATGTAGCACACACACGGTTTCAAGCATTGTGCTTTCCCTCAATGCTTACTTACCATAAACATTCTGTAATCACCATTCTCACAGCTATTGCAAATTATTTAAGAGTAGGGGTAAAGATATACCTTCTCATTGAGTGATTTTGGCAAACACTTTCTGAAAATTGTTTATCTGTTGCTGTACCAATGCCTCAATAAATAGAATAACACTCTATAAACAACAAGCTGTCTATCTTTAATTCAAAGCATACTGGAACCCCAAGAAAGCACTCATTCTTCTATCAATCCTTTAAATGATACAATTGTGAAAAGGAAAAAAAAAAGGGAAATACTTGATCGCTGACAGATCCTTTCTTACTTTTGAGCTCTCTCACCTTTCCAACACAAAACTGAGCTCACTGAAATTCACTCTATAGTACACACAGCCAGGGCGTAACACACAAGGACAGGGGCTGGTAAAACGAAAGCCCACTGTCTTCTATAATCGCCCAGAATGTAAAAAGAAAAACGGAGAACCCACAAAAATGAAAACCCATGCTGTAGGTGACGCGCAGCAATAAGAAGAATGCCCAATGCACTGTACATACGCCTAGCAATAAAAGAATGCCCAATACTCTGTTTATACACCCAGCAAAATAAAAATAAATGCCCAATACGAATAGAAAATGCCCAATACTCTATATATACGCCCAGCATTAAAAAGAAATACCTATTACAAATAGAAAATGCCCAATACCCTGTATATACGCCCAACATTAAAAAGGAATGCCCATTACAATTAGAAAATTCCCAATACTCTGTATATACACCCAGCATTAAAAAGGAATGCCCATTACAATTAGAAAATGCCCAATACTCTGTATATACGCCCAACATTAAAAAGGAATGCCCATTACAAATAGAAAATGCCCAATACTCTGTATATATGCCCAACATTAAAAAGGAATGCCCATTACAAATAGAAAATGACCAATACTCTATATATACGCCCAGCATTAAAAAGGAATGCCCATTACAAATAGAAAATGCCCAATACAAATTTACCACGCCCTAAACTGTACCTGTATCAAAAAAAAAATGAGATATCCATAACCCCAACTATTTACCAGTAACCCTAAACTGAACTGATCATAAAAAGGAGAATCTTCTGAGTTTAAGGATGAGGGAAGGACATTTACACCCATGCAGTCACAATCTCAGCAGTAATCACTATGCATTCTACCTTACTAAGTTCAGGAGCATACCTTTGCCTTATTTTTCTGTCGCAATTGACTCCCGTGCTCACTGTTGCTTCCGTCTTCAGTGCTCCCGCTTGCCAACCGCGAAGAACTCACCGGTACCTCCCATCCAGACACTAGGGGTACTCTTCTTCCCCCTCAGCCCCCCGAGCCGGAAAGGGGCCACACACAATCAGAGAGTAACTAGCTTCTTAGCTCGCCTCCAAGGCTGAGCTACCACTCAAGTCTGCTGAGAATCCCCAACTCCTACCAGCAATCAGTTAGTCTCTATTCTGGTAGCATAACCCTCCCAATCTGAGCAAAAGTCCCATCCTTTACCCCTCCTCCTTTCCTTTATCCAAACTCAAACCCTAATTCTCTTTTCTCTTAGGTTTTCCCCCCTCTCCCTTTTGATTTTCCTACTTTTCTTTTTAATTTATTTGGTTTATATTCTTTTAATTTTTTTTTCTTTTCAAAACTCATAGGGTATGTGTGCTTAGTATTCATTTCCTTTTAATTTTTACATCCGTAACTTTATTTGTTTAAAATTGTTTATAATATAAATACACATATATGTATTTTCATTTTTCTAGTTATAAGGATGCATTCATCTTTGTAGTTTATCATTGTCCATCATTTAATTTACCATTAATATATATGTATATATAGGATAATGAGAGATTAAGCTGATGGAAAACCAGTATAGCGGAAAAATAAATGTATTACATAAAACGAGTAAAGGGGAGTTACGGGGAGGGATGGTGGTATAGTAATGTGAACTAGACCAGTAAAAGGGAGATGGATACTGGAAGATCAAGGCAGTGGAGGATAGTTTAATTAAGTAGACAAGGATAATGAGAGGATAATGGTTTGAGTTTTTGTTTTCCTTTTTTTCATTGAATTGTCATTTGTTAAGGCCACACTAAATTTCCCCCCGTTTTCTAGAAGGTCTTAGGCTTAGGGTTTAGATTCTGAGCTAGGCGACGATTGGTTAAGGGAATTGCTTAAGTTTTTATTCAGGAGTTGATGACTTAGGGCTAATTAGGCTGACTCCTTCAACCACCTTTATCACGATGTGCCGTTCAGGCTGCACAACGTGCGCCAAGGGTGCCACTCACCTCTGGAATTTCTTTCGGCGACGTGCCCTTCAGGATGCACCATGTGCTCCAAGGGTGCCACTCGCCAACTGAGTTTCTTTTGTGCGACGTGCCCTTCAGGATGTACCACGTGCTCCAAGGGTGCCACTCACCAACTGAACTAATTGGTAGACCTCTATAACCCCTGGAGTCAATACTCCACCAGGTGAACTAGTAGGAGACTAAGGGCTCTAAGGAATAAGGACCCCACCTTATTGCGTGCCCCTTAGAATCATCATGAGCAACTATCGCAGTAAGCCCTCCCAGCATCGTGGGTCCTCTCTAACTAGGTAATCGTTAACCTACAGTTCGAGCCACGGCAGGAGTGCTAGCAGGCAGTGGCAGGGTTGCTGTCCACCCCTCTACCTCAACCTCTCTGCAATCGTGTGTGGCCTCTTTACTCCATATGTGAGTCAAGTTGACAATCTATCGTCAGCCTGCATCACCAATAATCATGTCAAAAATGTCAACATCAAGTCATCAAATCAAATGAAACAGCATAATAAACATATCAACCCAAAAGCACACTGCTTGACTCAGTCCGGAGTCCAAGGGGGTTCTACCGATGCCTCTACATCCTCAAGGTCAAAAACCCTGCACACTCAATAAAACTAAGTCAATAGCACCCGTCTACATCAAATAGTAACACATCATGTCATCTCTCAATCACATCATAATCAAATATAAAAGGTCTAACATAAAAAGGGTCCAGATCACTTGCGAGCAAGTGTCCTCAAATAATAAGTGTTCTCAGTGCACCAGAGCCAGATGTTACATACACCCCCTCTTGGTCTAAACTTCATCCCGAAGTTTCTCAGTATAATGCATAAATAAAGTATCACAGTATCATAAGTCTATCCATAAAAAAAAAATGGAAACTGCTGACGCATATCATCTACGTCCTCCCAGGTCCCCGAGTGTGGACTATAACTGTCCCACTAGACCTTGACCTGATCTATCGTTCAATGCAATGACTGTCGAACACGATGATCTAAGATGCAGACTAGCTCAGTCCTAAGGGCTCCCTCATCCGATACCTGCAAGGAGCTCAGGTCAATCACATGTGTAGGATCACTAATATAATGTCTCAAAACAAATACATGAAAGACATCGTGCATACGCCTCAAAGAATCAGGCAAGGCTAGTCGATAGGCCACGGGCCCCTTTCTCTCCACAATCTCGAAAGGTCCCATGAACCTAGGAGAGATTTTAGCTCCCTTTCCAAACTTGATCGAGCTCTTATGCGGTTTAACCCACAAGAAGACTTGATCGCCGAACTCATAGCTACGGTCGAATCGATGCGCATCGGCATAACTCTTCTGTCAATCTTGTGCTTCTTTAATCCTTTGTCTTATGGATTGCATATTCTCTTCCATTTCTTGGATCGCTTCTGGTCCCACCAGGACCCTATCCTCAAGACGATCTCAACTCAAGGGCGTCCGACACATTCTCCCATAAAGAAACTCGAAAGGCGCCATCTTTATGGTGCTTTGATAACTGTTGTTGTAAGCGAACTCTACTAGAGGCAAGAATTCCTCCCAACACTTTTGTTGGTCCATCATGTACATGTGCAACATGTCTTCCAAGGTTTGGTTCGTACGTTCTGTCTGTCTGTTCATCTCTGGGTGATAGGCAGTACTATAGTTAAGCTAGGTTCCCAAGGCCTCTTGGAAACTCGTCCAAAATCGTCCAGTAAACACTGATCCTCGATCGGATATAATCCTTTTTGGCACACCATGTAGCCTCACAATCTCACTGATGAAAACTCTCGCTATGTCAGGTGCTTGATACGTCGTATGCACAGGAATAAAGTGAGCACTCTTCGTCAAATTGTCTACTACTACAAAAATCAAGTCATGTCTCCTTGCCGTCAGTGGCAATCCAACAATAAAATCCATCGATAAAACATCCCATTTCGATTCCGGAATGGCATGTGGTTGAAGTAATCCTGTCGGGTGTCTATGTTCAGCCTTTACCTGCTGACACTCGAGACATCTAGCCACAAATTTTACTATGTCGGCCTTCATTTCTTTTCAAAAGAATAATGGTTTGAGGTCTTCCCTCATCTTCGTAACTCTCGGGTGAGCCATGTAAACGACTCTATGAGCCTCGCTCAGGATCAACATCCTCAACTCGTTGTTTGGCGGTATGTAAATCCGACCTCTAAACCTCAATAACCCATCGTTATCCAAAGAATATCCCTCATATCGTGGTATCGTCATCGTGTTTTGTCCGAAAAAATCCTTGACTTCCTTGTACCAGTCATCATCATGTTGTAAGGTGAGAATATTCTCACATAGATTTTTCTAAAGAGGTAACACCGAAAAGATGCGTGGCCTCTGACTCAAGCATCCACCACTCGGTTCATTGTTCCCTTTATGTAGGAAATCTCAAAATCGTATTCGCTAAGCAATTCCGACCAACGCTGTTGTCGCGCGTTCAGGTCGCTTTGCATAAAGATGTGTTGTAGTCCACAATGATCAGTCTTTAATTCAAATTTTCGTCCAATCAGGTAGTGTCTCCAAACCTTCAAGGCATATACGATGGCTAATAACTCCAAATCGTGTGTCGTGTAGTTCTCCTCATGCCTTCTTAGCTTCCTCGAAATGTAAGCAATCACTCGTCTGTCTTGCATCAAGACTCCGCCTAAACCTTCCTTGGATGCGTCAGTGCATACCAAGAAGTCTGCATCCATGTCAGGGACCTTTAGTATTGGCGCAGTTGTCAGCAACTCCTTAAGCCTCCGAAAGACCTCCACGCATTTCTCTATCCAAACAAACTTCTTGTTTTTCTTTTGCAATTCCGTGATCGGATTTGCTATCTTCGAAAAACCCTCGACAAACAGTCGATAGTATCCTGCTAATCCCATAAAACTATGCACTTCTGTGACATTCATCGGCGCAGGCCATTCCATAATAGCCTCAACCTTGGTTGGATCCACGGCGAGACCTTCGCTGGAGATGACATGCCCTAAGTAGTGAATCCTCGATTGGTAAAAAGAGCATTTGGACAACTTCCCATACAATTTGTATTCTCGTAAACATTGTAGTACCAAGCACAAGTGCTCATCATGCTCCTCCATCATCCGAGATTAGATCAAGATATCATCAATGAATACTTGGACGAACTTGTCCAAGTACTCGCGGAACACCCTGTTCATCAAACTCATGAATACCCCTGGGGCATTTGTCAGCCCAAATGGCAAAACAGTAAACTCGTAATGTCTGAATCTTGTCTTAAAGGAGGTCTTAGGGATGTCATCCTCCTTGATCCATAAATGGTGATACCCTGATCGCAAATCGATCTAAGAGAACATCGTCACACCCTTCATTTGATCGAACAGATCATCAATTCTTGGTAAGGGATATTGATTCTTGATCATGGCCTTGTTCAGTTGACGGTAGTCAATGCAAAAGCCTCCACGATCCATCCTTATTTCGTATGAAAATAACTAGTGCACCCCACAGTGACACACTAGGACATATCAGTCCCAGGTCCAACAACTCCTTCAGCTGCATTTTCAGCTCTTACAACTCCGGGGTTGACCTCCGATAAGGCGTTCTTCCTATCGGTTCGGTTCCCGGTTTCAGGTCTATGGTAAACTCCAGTTCCCTCTCTGGCGACATCCTGGGCAACTCCTCTGGAAATATGTCTGCAAACTCCTTCACCACCGGAAGGTGTTCTAGACCTTTCGCTACTCTGTTTTCGTTTAGCGCGAGGATCGCATAAAGTTGGCACTCCTTGTGCATAATATTTCGTAACTGTAAGAAAGAGATGAACCGTAGGGAAACTCCCTGGTTCCTTCCTACAATCACATGTCTCTATCCTTCGTCATCAACCAAGCTTAATCGTTTTGTCTTACAGTTGAGAATTGCCTCATGCATTTCCAACCAATCCTTACCGATCACGATGTCATAAGATCCTAAGGTCGTGACGTACAAGATGAATCTTGTGATAAACTCTCCCAGGTTAAGGGCACAACCCGTAACCCTTCCTCCCACCTCTTGTTTGGCTTCTGAAGCCATTCCTCTGAAGCTAAACTCGTCCTGAATGACTGCCTTCTAGATGACATCGTGCAAGGTTTGAGGCTTCAAGATAATAACCTTTGCACGCATGATGTTGTTAAGGCCCAACACGAATCTACTGACCTTAAGCTTCTCAGGGTTAAGGTGCAGAGCATGTTGGAGTAACGCCATAACACGTGCCTCGCTCTCGGGCACCGTACGACCTCCTTATCGTAAGGCATTGAACTCATTGTGCCGACGCTTAATGAATTCCTATGAAAGGTACCTCTCTTGGACCCGTTCCTTGAACAGTTCCCATGACACATCTTCAACGATCACGTTCAACTGCGACATGAGCATCTTCCACTATAGAAGAGTGCTCCCCTTCAGTTGAAAGACCGCCATGCGGACTTTCATGTTGGAGGTATAACCGCGAAGTGCGAAGCACATCGCCATATTCTCCAATCATGCCTCGGCGGCTACGTCATCCGGGGCACCAAAGAACTCGGGAAATTTTACCTTCTCGAGTTCACGGTGAAAGTTACCTGTAACGGCCGGTGCGCGTGGCAGAACCTCAGGGGGTGCTGGCGCCCTGGCCTCATCTCTGTCCCAATAGCTAATCAGAGCCTCGGACATGCGCTGGAAGGATCTCATCATCCCAACAACATCACCAACTGATATAAGTTCCAGTCCAATAACCTGCTTACCTACCTAGGGGTTTAGACCCCTCAGGCATGGATGCTGTTGGAGGCGTCTCGCCTCCTCCCCTAGCACCTCATCGTCTGCCTCCGCGATGTCCTCTAACCATGACTACCTGCATGCACACAATCAACTCGATCAACAACAGTATAAAAAAACCAACTCATGTCAACGAAGATGTAGTGAACCCCAAGTCGTGGGTCGAACCGGCTCTGATACCTTATGTAATGACCCTCCTCGTTATGACAACAACTCTGTTAGCAGGTGCGATTTTTTTTTTTTTTGAGTTAAGGTGTGTGTGCATGTAAAATTATGAACTCACGTGACTCTACGTTGCCACCCGACAACCGACAAGACTGACCCGACAATAAGATGATTACGACCTTGTACAACACAAATTAATAGAACAGGCGTCCTCCAGGAAGGCGCAAGTAAGAAGAACCCAGATGTTGGCCAACCATGAAAAGACTCATAGAAAATCTCAGACCAATTGCTCCCTTTAAATTTACTTATCGAAGAGGTATCCAACCTTAAATAAGGTACAATTAGTTAACTGCAATCCCCGTTGTTGAAACATAAATACCGGTTTCACTTAGATTCACGGACCTTAATTTTTATGGGTCATCCATCATAATATGATTATCATGAACTCACCATAACACCACCCTATATTTCACTATTTAGATTCGTATGCATTCTGGCATGTAACCACACTTACTTGAGCAACCGCTTCAAGTAATCCATCATTTGTAAACATTGCAATCTTTAGGTTTGCATCAAGTTCTTTACACAACAACCATTGACAAGGTTTATGAACAAGAATCTTTCTCATTGTTACTTTTCTCCTTGGCATCATACTCACCATTATTTGTGCAACAAGATAATAGGAATTCAATCATAGAAGTATCTCTCTAATGCATTTTATTATTTTTATTATTTCCTTTGCTTCCAGCAATGCCACCAAGAGCTCATACAACTCTTTCAATTCCATTATTAAATGCCCATAATGCGAACAAGAGCATAAGCATGTAGTCCAGGACAATCAGCAGCAAGGTAATGAAGAACTTAAGTTGCACAGACGGTATGGTTTCTCATGCAGGTAAAAGTTTGGATACAAATATTTCAACTTAACTCTCATACTGTAGCATAAAAGGCAAAGTTACACCATGCAAGAAAATGCCTATGATCACTTGACTCATCTCAAAAATTCTTGAACTTATATGGTTCAAATAGGGAAGGATGTATTCAACTGGGATTCCCAGCAAGTGAATTATGTTTCCCCTTTTTCATTAAAGCAGGTTATCCTCGCACCATATTTTCTTGAAATGAACATCATGGGTAGCAATATCACTCACTAAGTTTTATTTGTTTGTACCATCTTAACGTTGCAAGACAACCCACCATTTTCAAACAAGCCAGAATATGATTTAAGTTCACTCTCATGAGGGTAAGAGATAATCATAGAGTTCCATAACATAGCTAACATTCACCCAATGAAAAAAAATAAGAAGGCAACATTATACCATGCAAAACATAGTTATACTACAAGCCCAACAACATTCTATAAAAGACTAAAGTGGGAAATGAAAATACCCAAGGCTGGTAATAATTAACACCCTATAGGTTACCTAGCAGCTCTGCAGCAAGCAAAAGAGGTCAAGAAAGAAGGGTTTAATTAAATCCATAAAGATAAATGTAAAATGACTACATTGAGACATTGTTACAAACGCTTTAATGGCAAGAACCCTGGTTGTGTTTTAATGGTAGTTAAGGGAAAAATTAAAGTTTGAAAGAATGTGGCTAGCATTCCCCAAAACCCAGACATCCATCCTTTCCCGTGTCGGGCATTATTTTCTTGACCAAAGGAAAATACAGAGATCCCTCATACAACACACGAAAATGCTTGGGGATAAAACACAAAATTATTCATGAATCAAATGGCTTCGATGCAAGGGGAAAAAGCAGAATTTTCATGGGAAAAATGTCACCATGCCAAGCAGAAAACACAGAAGCAACTTATACACCCATTGGCATACATTTTTCACATAAAAGAAATTTCTTATCTTGCACAACGTGCCATAAAATGGAGGTATAGATGTAAGCTTAAAAGGGCATGAAATAAACTTGTTTTTCCTTCTACAAATGGGTTTATCTATGAACATAAAGTCAGAATTCTGAAATGCCATATCCCACCTTTTTCACCAATTCCAACAGCCATCAAATTGCAACGATAGACACCAAACCCACTGCCAACAATTGACATCAACAAGCTCAGTCATAATATAGATATGGTAAGTGAATTTGATTGCCCAATCAATGTGCTTATAAATACACATGGAGATTTCCCCAATCATTACCATTCCCAGGCATGCACTAGATCGACACTCTTCTTATTAAGCAATCAACTAGTACATACGAGGCCATAACTGCCCATGAGGATCTCATTGTTTACACAACATTGTGAATCCTTGAATACAAACTGGCTGCAAGGTTCCTAGGCCAAGAATTGTCACGAATATACAAGGAAACACTCCATACTTCTACTTGGGCTTCATCATGCCCATACCTTTTGAAATGGTGAAATTAAGGATGATAAATGTAGAGATTACCATCATAAAACACATAATTTCCCTATATATGACACATAGGTTTCATATGAAAAACGCAAGGGTTGGAAGATCCAGTCACTATTTGACATGTCACCATCCAATTTGGATTGGATCTATTAAACAAGGTAGAGGGAAGACCGTGGACATGTCGGGCATAGCTTACCAAAGGTAGACCATTTTGCCATTAATTGGCATGCCCACACAATGGCATAACACATTTTTGTTCATAAATAAAAATGCAACCAGCTTAGTAACAGAGGATTACAATTCATTGACAATCTATGTGATGAAAAATATGTAGCACACACACGGTTTCAAGCATTGTGCTTGCCCTCAATGCTTAGTTACCATAAACATTCTGTAATCACCATTCTCACAGCTATTGCAAATTATTAAAGAGTAGGGGCAAATATATACCTTCTCATTGAGTGATTTCGGTAAACACTTTCAGAAAATTGTTTATCTGTTGCTGTACCAATGCCTCAATAAATAGAATAACACTATATAAACAACAAGCTGCCTATCTTTAATCCAAAGCATACTAGAACCCCAAGAAAACACTCAGTCTTCTATCAATCCTTTAAACGATACAATTGTGAAAAGAAAAAAAAAAAGGGAAATACCTGATCGCTGACGGATCCTTTCTTACTTTTGAGCTCTCTCACCTTTCCAACACAAAACTGAGCTCACTGAAATTCACTCTACAGTACCCACAGCCAAGGCGTAACACACAAGGACAGGGGCTGGTAAAACGAAAGCCCACTGTCTTCTATAATCGCCCAGAATGTAAAAAGAAAAATGGAGAACCCACAAAAACGAAAACCCACGCTGTAGGTGACGCCCAACAATAAGAAGAATGCCCAATACAAATATAAAACGCCCAATGCACTGAACATACACCCAACAATAAAAGAATTCCCAATACAAATAGAAAATGCCCAATACTCTGTATATACGCCTAGCAAAATAAAAAGAAATGCCCAATATGAATAGAAAATGCCCAATACTCTATATATACACCCAACATTAAAAAGAAATGCCCATTACAAATAGAAAATGCCTAATACCCTGTATATACGCCCAACATTAAAAAGGGATGCCCATTACAATTAGAAAATGCCCAATACTCTGTATATACGCCCAACATTAAAAAGGAATGCCCATTACAATTAGAAAATGCCCAATACTCTCTATATACGCCCAACATTAAAAAGGAATGCCCATTACAAATAGAAAATGCCCAATACTCTGTATATACGCCCAACATTAAAAATGAATGCCCATTACAAATAGAAAATGCCCAATACTCTGTATATACGCCCAACATTAAAAAGGAATGCCCATGACAAATAGAGAATGCCCAATACAAATTTACCCCACCCTAAAATGTACCCGTATGAAAAAAAAAATTAGATATCCATAACCCCAACTATTTACCAGTAACCCTAAACCAAACTAATCATAAAAATGAGAATCTTCTGAGTTTAAGGATGAGGGAAGGACATTTACATCCATACAATCACAATCTCAGCAGTAATCACTATTCATTCTACCTTATTAAAATCAGGAGCATACCTTTGCCTTATTTGTCTGCCGCAATTGACTCCCGTGCTCTCTGCTGCTTTCGTCTTCAGTGCTCCCGCTTTCCAACCACAAAGAACTCACTGGTACATCCCAGCCAAATGCTAGGGGTACTCTTCTTCCCCCTCAGCCCCCCGAGCTGCAAAGGGGCCACACACAATCAGAGAGTAACTAGCTTCTTAGCTCGCCTCCAAGGTTGAGCTACCACTCAAGTCTGCTGAGAATCCCCAACTCCTACTAGCAATCAATCAGTCTCTATTCTGGCAGCATAACCCTCCCAATCTGAGCAAAAGTCCCATCCTTTACCCCTCCTCCTTTCCTTTATCCAGACTCAAACCCTAATTCTCTTTTCTCTTAGGTTTCCCCCCCTCTCCCTTTTAATTTTCCTACTTTTCTTTTTAATTTATTTGGTTTATATTCTTTTTTTTTTTTTTTCTTTTCAAAACTCATAGGGTATGTGTGCTCATTATTCATTTCCTTTTAATTTTTACATTCTTAACTTTATTTGTTTAAAATTGTTTATAATATAAATACACATATATGTATTTTCATTTTTCTAGTTATAAGGATGCATTCATCTTTGTAGTTTATCA
Source organism: Picea engelmannii (assembly GCA_009831015.1). Taxonomy (NCBI): domain Eukaryota; kingdom Viridiplantae; phylum Streptophyta; class Pinopsida; order Pinales; family Pinaceae; genus Picea; species Picea engelmannii. Next base: position 355,519 of record ML777806.1, on the reverse strand, counting down.
TTGTCCATCATTTAATTTATCATTAATATATATGTATATATAGGATAATGAGAGATTAAGGCAATGGAAAACCAGTATAGGGGAAAAATAAATGTATTACATAAAATGAGTAAAGGGGAATTACGGGGAGGGATGGAGGTATAGTAATGTGAACTAGACCAGTAAAAGGGAGATGGATACTGGAAGATCAAGGCGATGGAGGATAGTTTAATTAAGTAGACAAGGATAATGAGAGGATAATGGTCTAAGTTTTTGTTTTCCTTTTTTTTTTTTGAATTGTCATTTGTTAAGGCCACACTAAATTTCCCCCCGGTTTCTAGAAGGTCTTAGGCTTAGGGTTTAGATTCTGAGCTAGGCGACGATTGGTTAAGGGAATTGCTTGAGGTTTTATTCAGGTGTTGATGAATTAGGGCTAATTAGGCTGACTCCTTCAACCACCTTTATCGCGACGTTCCCTTTAGGTTGCACCACGTGCGCCAAGGGTGCCACTCGCCTCTGGAATTTCTTTTGGGGACGTGCCCTTCAGGATGCACCACGTGCTCCAAGGGTGCCACTCGCCAACTGAGTTTCTTTTGTGCGACGTGCCCTTCAGGATGCACCACGTGCTCCAAGGGTACCACTCACCAACTGAACTGATTGGTAGACCTCTATAACTCCTGGAGTCAATACTCCGCCAGGTGAACTAGTAGGAGACTAAGGGCTCTAAGGAATAAGGCCCCTGCCTTATTGCGCGCCCCTTGGAATCATCATGAGTGACTGTCGTAGTTGGCCCTCATGGCATCGTGGGTCCTCTCGAACTAGGTAATCGTTAACCTATAGTTCGAACCACGGCGGGAGTGCTAGCAGATGGTGGCAGGGCTGCTGTCCACCCCTCTCTCGCAACCTCTCTGCAATCTTGTGTGGCCCCTTTACTCCATATGTGAGAAAAGTCAGCAAGCTATCGTCAGCCTGCATCACGAATAATCATGTCAGAAATGTCAACATAAAATCATCAAATCAAATGAAACATCATAATAAACATATCAACCCAAAAGCACACTCCCTGACTCAGTCCGGAGTCCAAGGGGGTTCTATCGATGCCTCTGCAGCCTCAAGGTCAAAAAGCCTGCACACTCAATAAAACTGAGTCAATAGAACCCATCTACATCAAATAGTAACACATCATGTCATCTGTCAATCACATCATAATCAAATATAAAAGGTCTAACATAAAAAGGGTCTAGATCACTTGCGAGCAAGTGTCCTCAAATAATAAGTGTTCTCAGTGCGCCAGAGCGGGATGTTACAATCATACTATAGGAAAATGAATCAATGATTTCATGGATACATCATAAACGTTTGACACCTCTTACACATGTTTTGTGCAGAGAGAGAACAAGAATCTAAGGTTGTGGCATTACCATTTAGAACATCTATCAAACCATTTCTTTGTATTTTTACAGAAAAGATTTCAAAATATTTTCAGAGTAATGCAATCGATTCGAAGGATACAAAGTATCGAAAAGACAATATTTCTACAAAAATAAATGTAGATATTGGAGCATGAAACCCCAGCTCCAAACGATCCCCTTTGGGGTAAAATTTCAAATGAATAGTTTCGATAACAAGCGACTGTCCATACAGACATCAACAAAGTCTAGTAATGATGGCTATTATAATTGTTTAAAGATTTCCAAATACCTTTAAATTATAGAAGTAATGTACATAACACCGAGGATAAGTGTTTTCCAAATAGAAAATGATGTCCCTACATTACTAAGATTAACATGTATAAGAGTTACCCAAACAAGTAAACTTAGAGCTATTTCACCATTTCTAGTATTTGGGTTATCAGACTTCTCCTACATCAAACTCGACTATATATATATATGTATATATATATATAGCCTTAAATGGAACTTTAACAAAAAACAAAATGGGATTTAACCCCTCAGATATCCGACATAGGAAATTGGTGCATAAGCAATGTTACGTCTAACAGCAGAAAGCTACGAACAAAATCGTGACCTCCATGATTGATTTAAGAAGCGAATTGAGAGCCACATGTGTTATGGAACCCAAGTACCTTTTTCAAGTTGAGAAAAGGCCGGTACCTATGCCAAGAAATGGGCATCCCTTCATTCGGCCATCACAGGAAAACTTTAGTAAAGTACATAATTAAACCTTAAATTATAAAAATCAAATGTATAGTTTGATTACCACAATGAGGCCGAACTACTTAACTTCAGGGATGAAAACACCACAGCCTCTAGTTTTCGTGCTTAGATTTGTAATGTGACCCGGGCCAAGGGGAGAATGATGCCTAGAACTTCTAGTGGGTACCTTGTAACAAACATAGTCCCACCATTAATACAAAGATATCCCTTTGCCACATAATTAAATAAATAATTAAAAGAGGAAATAGCATTGCGAATCAAGAAGTTCAATCTTTTATAAACAAAAACCCTGTATGAACAAAAATGAAGAACATAAGGAATGACATCATACATATAGATAATAGACGTACTCAGGAAAGTACCCCAACTCAGTAAGAGATAAATTTCTGGTAGACAACCACTATACTACAATGCATCAACCATAGAGGAGGATAGATATGGTTGACCTTTTATTTCCCTGGAATCTCTATACTACGTAAGAATAAACCCTTTCCGTGCTACACAAAAGTGACTCCCAAAACAGTTACTAGTCACAGGGTAAAACAAAAAGAACTGGAAGAATCCCACGGGAGACAAACAAAGGACGCAAAATAGGGATTTAGGATCACAGTGGTATAAAGCAGTGACTCTCAGTAATAGAATCTTCTACAATCGACATTAGAATGAAGGGAGAAATTGTGTAGACTATGAACCTAATACATGAAGTAAAGATTTTCATAACCCGCACCATGAAACCTCTCATTTCGAACTTAAGTTATGATAGTTCCATAGAATCTTACGAGGTAGTTGGATGTTTCCACTGAATTCACCAATGATGGCCATAGAGGTGGTAGAACTTCCCTGTGGAACAATGCATAATACAGAACTCTCTACCTCACAATCTCAAGAGCAGGAATGAGACCGCCAAAAGATAAGAGGGATGAGTACCACCCTTGATAGCCCAGGAAGTACAAGCCATATGCTAGGGAAAAGTTGGCACATCAGGATTGGGAGGAATAGGAGGATGAGGCATCAGGACTAAGGATAGTAAGATCTAATTAATTCCAAGACAAAGCCTTAACTCCTCCTGACAGGTTACACCTGCCTCCCTTAAATGTTGAAGATATGAAGTTAAACAACAGTAAAACCATGATTGTCCAGTTAAACTAATCGGTCACTATACTTTTGTCTTCGAATTGTTCCTTCCTTTACACCAACAGGACAAGGATTGGTAGATAGTTTAGTTACGCAGTGGTCGATGCGGGACTGGTCGGGGTTCAGTTTGTTGTGGTGGAAACAAATTGTATCATAACTAAAACGAAACCATCATAGAAAATGCATTGATAACCACTCATAAATCACCATTAATAGCATTAGCCCATTCCTAGTATGTATGGGATTTCTAATGTCGACACAACTAGGTAGGAGTACAAACAATTAATCTCAGAGTCATAAAATTGTGTGCAAAGTCCAAATAGCCCGACTCTCCTAGTTAGGGAAAAAAGGAAATTCAAATCCTAACATATGGGTGAATACATGTAAGTAATAATATCTATATAGTAAGATATAGGAGTTATAAAAATGCCTATATTTCGATGGAACCTCTCTTATGTGTTAAGTTAGTATGACAAAGGGCTACTCCAAGACAAAAGGAAATGTAAGTACCCATCATATGAGATGATAAAATTTAGATGATTAGTGAATAATGTACCAAAGATTTTTTTTTTATGATAAATTTAAGGGACATTACAGATGGTATTAGAGAAAAAGTTACAACACTGGGCCTGAACAAGACCATTGTAGTGCTTAGTATATATTTTGTTTTAGATAAAAATTAATAAATTGTTTTGTTACAAACATAGAACTTTTTCTATTTTAGTGATTAAGTATGGTAGATCAGGAAAATGCAGAAAATAGGATGGAAGAAAATCCACAGCAAAGACCTCTTGGAGATACAAGGAAAAATAGTGACAGAATCTCACCCACAGAAGTGTTGGAAACAATGAGGAACTTGATTGCTGATCTACAGATCTTTAAACCCAACAATGAAAAATTGAAGAAGGTAGAGCAATAACAACAGGTGATAAACGAAGTCCTTCTGTGCAATATAGTGACCAAGAAAAGACCAAAAGACAATAATAATGATGAAGAAGTCAGCAAGAGGGCCTCCAAGAGCTGAGGGCCAAAAATAGAAAAAGGAGATAGTTTGTCTGAAGGAACACCTCCAGCTGAGGATGGAACTAAGATAGATAGAAAAAGAAAACAAGTATACCACCTTGAAGGGGACTTTAAAAAGATTAAACCCGTTATCTTTGATGGAGAATCCAGGACAGGAGAAGAAGCAGAGGCATGGTTGTTGGACATCAAAAAGTATTTCCAAATCTACAACTATTCCAACAACATGAAGGTGAGGATGGCCATATACAATCTGAAAGGGAAGGCCAATATTTGGTGGAAAGATCTGAAATTGACCAAGGGCCTAAAGGAGAAACAGTTGGAATGGTCCGACTTTAATAAATATTTCAAGAAACAATACCTTTCTAAAAATTATTATGAAAGGAAGATGAAGGCATTTTACGAGTTATGACTCGAACAGATGACGATGGAGGACCTTATAAATAAATTTCTAGATCTTGTAAGGTTCATACCATACATCTGGGAGGATAAAGTAAAAGTTCAGCGATTTCTAAGATGTCTACGAGAGTCCTACAAGGATAGAATTGAGTTTGACAACCCCAAATCCTTAATCGAAGTATTCAGAAAAGCGCGAATGTACTACGACCAGTATAAACAATGGGTAGAGTTTCCCAAATCCTTGAAGGATAAGAAAAAAGATCGAATGAACCAACGGAAGAAGGGGTACCAACCAGCTCCTTATCGGAATACAGTAAAGAGTTTTTCGAGAAAGGATTTTCACTCCAATCCTTTGAATACGTAAAGCAGCAAAAAACTGGTAAACCTAGGAGCGAAGAGGTTTGGGGATAGCTCCTATGAGCCATTAAAGTGTTGGGAATGTGGAGAGCCTCATCTCAGAAGGAACTGCCCACATTTGAGTTCAAAAAACAAAATTGTTGTTCATAACCTGGAAGAAGCCTCGATAGTAGGAGACGTGGGAAGGAGCCTACATCGAATAAATGCAGCCATCGATGACTGACAAGCTGACCACCAGTCCTCGATGGTAGAAATCAAAGGTAAAATCCATGACACTCGATTTTTTGTTTTAATTGACCTCAGAGCAACATTAAGTTATATTACTCTGAAGGTAGTAGAGTCAAATAAACTTAAGAGACGGAAGCATGCAAAATCATGGCTTGTGCAATTAGCAACATGTACTAAAAGGAAAGTAATTGACTATATTTCGGATTTTGAGTTCATCTTAGATGGTCAAACTATAAGGACCGATCTGAACATCCTACCACTAGGATCTTATGATATGATTATTGGGATGGATTGGTTGGAACAACACAAAGAAATATTAAATTGTTATACAAAGATACTTAGATATAAAGATGATTCTGGCATTACCAGGACATCCCAAGGTATACCAAAACTGGTATCAATTAGACAAATTTCAGTGATGAAACTAAAGAAATGTGTGAGAAAGGGATGTCAAGTTTATGCTATCCAGGTGACGAATCTAGCAGAAAAGGAGGATAATCCAAAGTTGGAATACTTTGTTGTCCTATGTGATTTCAGAGACATGTTTGTGGATGAGATACCAAAATTACCCCTTAGAAGGGAAATAGACTTCTCCATATATTTGTTACCTGGTTCTGCCCCTATCTCAAAGGCACCTTACCAAATGAGTCTACCAGAAATGACAGAATTAAAAATAAAATTACAGGAATTGTTGGACAAAGATTATACCAGACCAAGTGTCTCACCTTGGGGAGAAACAATCCTCTTTGTGAAAAAGAAGGATGGTACTCTAAGATTATGTATCGATTATAGACAACTGAACAAAATGACTATTAAGAAAAAATACCCCTTACCAAGGATAAATGATCTGTTCGATCAAGTAGGGGGGGGCAATATCTTTTCAAAACTGGATTTATGATCTGGTTATCATCAAGTTCGGATAAAAGATGAGGACATAAACAAAACAACATTTTGGACAAGATATGGACACTACGATTTTGTAGTCATACCTTTCGGACTCACTAATTCCCCAGCCACGTTTATGTGCCTAATGAATAGTATTTTCAGTGAGTACTTGGACAAGTTCGTGGTAGTATTCATCGACGATATCCTGGTCTATTCAAAGATGGTGGAGGAACATGAGGAACACTTAAGAATATTTCTGCAAACGTTAAGGAAACACAAACTATACACCAATTTCGACAAGCGTGACTTCTATCAGAAAGAAATACAATATCTTGGACATGTAATTTCAGCAGAGGGCATTTTTGTAGACCCAGAAAAGATGAAATCCATTATGGAATGGTCGGTACTTGAAGATGTAGTGGATATATGGTCGTTCATGGGAATCATTGGATATTACTGTAGGTTTATAGAAGGGTTTTCCAATATAGCCTACCCTATCACATCATTACAAAATAAAGGATTCAGGTTTAACTATTCAGAGAAATGTCAAGACAGCTTCAACAAACTAAAGGAATTATTGACAACGACACCCATATTGAAAGTAGTAGACCTGGATAAAGAATTCACCATATGTGTTGATGCAAGTAAAGAAGGGTTAGGTGGTGTCCTAACTTAGGAAGGAAACATTATTTGTTACGAGTCTTGAAAATTAAAAGAACACAAGCGAAATTACGTCACTCATGACTTAGAATTAGTAGCAGTAATACATGCCTTAAAGATGTGGCGACACTACATAATAGGCAAAATATTCCTATTATTAATGGACAATATCGGGGTGAAATATTTGTTTAACCAACAAGATCTTAAGGCAAGGTAAGCAAGGTGGTTAGCCTTCTTAAGTGAATTTGACTTCGAGGTTAGACATATCAAGGGCAAGGAAAATAAAGTAGGAGACGCTTTAAGTAAAAGAATCGATGGGTTATTTGAGATGAATATTAATAGGGAAGAAAGTGATCTGGAAGATAGAATAAGGACGACAGGTATTGATGATGAAAACTATACTAAAATGATAGAAGAATTACCAAACAATACCGTGAACTCAGACAAACCAGATCTAAGTATCAACGAGAAGGGAATGCTACGATTTAAACACAGACTTTACATACCAGATTCAATATGGTTAAAGTTAAAAATCTTGGACAAAGTGCATAAGAAGTCGTATTCTGGCCACCCAGGTTACCAGAAAATGATAAAAGCATTTAGGAAACTATTTTATTAGCCTAATATGAAGGGAAAAATAGTGGAATACTTGGCTAGGTGCCAAGATTGTCAAGAGGTTAAGGCCGAGCACAAACATCCAGCCGAACTCTTACAACCATTAACAGTACCAAAATGGAAATGGGAGACTATATCACTCGACTTTATAATAGGTTTGCCTAAAACTCAGAAACATAATGACTCTATCATGGTTGTAATCAATAAACTCAATAAGTCTGCACACTTTATTCCTGTAAAGTCTAATTTTAAAGATATAAACATTGCTGAAATATTCATGAAAGAAATCTTTAGACTGCATCGTATTCCTAAAATGGTGATTTCAGATAGAGACGTAAAATTCACATCCGCCTTTTGGAAGGAATTGTTTGCAGGGCTCAATACCAACTTGAATTTCAATACAAGTTATCATTCACAAATGGTTGGGAAAACCGAAAGGACAAACCAAATCATAGAGGATATGCTCCGCATGTACGTAAGAAAAAAATGAAAAAAGTGGGAGGACTATATACACTTGGTAGAATTTGCATATAACAATGGGTACCAGACTTCAACAAAATTGAGCCCTTTCGAGGTACTGTATGGAAGGAAGTGTTCGAATCCAATTAGCTAGGATAATCTGGCTGACAGACTTATGGTTGGACCAGATATGCTCCAGGAAATGGAGAACATGGTAAGAAAGGTACAACAAAACTTAAAGGAAGCACAGGACAGGCAGAAGAGCTATGCAGATCAAAAAATAAGACACTTAGAGTTTCAAGCGGGAGACCATGTGTAATTGAAGGTCAAAGCTCGAAAAAGATCATTGAAGTTAGGAAACTTTGCCAAGTTGGCACCCACGTTTTGTGGACCCTTCGAGATACTAGCTCGAATTTGACCCGTAGCATATGAAGTTGCACTTCTAGCCAATCTAAGAATTCATAAAGTATTTCATGTTTCTTTATTGAAAAAATATGTTCACGACCCTACTCATATGATTTATTGGAACTTGGTACAGGTGGAACCTGAAGGAAAATTCTAGGTGGAACCCCTACACATTCTGGACTGGAGAGAAATAGTGCTTCGAAACAGAGCCGTCGCTCAGGTAAAGGTGCAATGGAAGCACTTTAGTCCTGAGGAGGCCACATGGGAATTGGAGGGAGATTTGTGGAAATCTCATCCAATATTGTTCCAATAAAGGAATGAAAATTGAGGACAATGTTTTATTGAAGGGGGAAAGGACGTGACATCCCCCCAAATAAAATATTTTGGAAATTTAAATTTCTGGGAAAATATTCCATTTTTGGTAAATTTGAATTTGTAATTTTTTCGCCATTTATGGAAATTCCAAATTCCAAATTTGTTAATTGTAATAAATTATTATGATTGTTGAGAAGAGCTCTGATTTGACCCAACTAACTATTTGATAATGACACTTGTTTAAAAACAGAATATTTTATATTGATTGTAGGAAGACAAATGGAACAACCATGTTAAAAGTAGTTGATCATGACTCCATGAGTGGGGAACATGTTGGAACTACCCCTGGGATGATTTGTACAAGTGGAAAATTAGTTATTTGTCCATTCATGGCCCCTGAAAATAAGGGATTTAGGAAGTTCCGAAAATTCCCAAGGGAGGGAAAAGACCTAGGCAAGTTACAAATAAGCATATGTGAGGAGGCAGGATGCTGCTAAGTATGCTAAGGAAAGAGTCTATTTTTTTTCCTTTTTCACTTGTTGTTATGAACACTGGAAGGGTGTGAGGCAAGGGGAAAGAGTGACTAAATTGAAGGATAGTGTTGTAGAGGGATTTCCAAGTTCGCCCTTATGGACTCATCGTCAGGCTAGGGGGTGAACCAGGCAAGTAATCGTGGCTTCTCGGTTCTACGATTGGGAGGAACGTGGTTGCTCCCTTTTTCTTATCTATGAGTTTAGTTCAAATATGTTACTCTAAACCCTATCTGTCTGAATAATTTTATATTGGATGTATTGTACATATTATAGCTAAACAAAAATGAGTTCTAGTATCTGTTTTAATGATTGTATGATTGTTGTAAGTCTTTTTCTATACCTAAATATTCAGTATTCTACCTCTGTTGGACAAATTGGTTATTGATATAGTGGGATCCTTAAAGCTGGTATGCATGTAATAACCTAGACAAAGGTTGTTCGAATTCAGGAATAATATAGTCCACTTAATTATCGACTAGTTACACATAAATTCTAGAATCATCCCTTAAGGAATCCTCTACTATGGAATTTAGAACCTGTATGTAAATAAAACATATGATATCCTCATCGAATTCAGTAAATAGACTGTAGGATTTAATTGTGGAGTTATTTTCGGAAATCAAACTTTAAACATAATCAAATATGTATCAATGAACGAACAAATCCATTATAGGGATATGTATATTTCAAACTCTAAATAGAATCGAATATGTATCATTGAATGAACAAAACTATTATATGCATATGTTTATTTCAAACTTTAAACAGAATTGAATATGTATCCATGAACGAACAGAGCTATTATATGCATATGTATATTTCAAAGTTTAAACAAAATCGAATATGTATCAATGAACGAACATAACTAATATATGCATATGTATATTTCATTCTTTAATTTAATTCAAAAAATATATATAGTCTAGAATGATGAAGCATATGGGAATGAACATAATCCAGGGAGTAAGACTACCCTAAACTAGATGATATAATCATTCTAGGATCATACTGCAAGAAAATGAATGAATGATTTAGCCGATACATCATCAACGTTTGACACCTCTTACACATGTTGGGCGCAGAGAGAGAACAAGAATTTAAATCTATGGAATTACCATTTAGAACATCTATCAAACCATAGCTTCGTATTTTTACAGAAAAGATTTCAAAATAATTTCAGAGTAATGCAATTTTTTCGGAGGATACAATCTATTGAAAGGACAAGATTTCTACAAAAATAAACGTAGATATTGGAGTGTGAAACCCCGTCTCCGAACGATCCCCTTTGGGGTAAAATTTCGAATGAACAGTTTCGATAATGAGCGACTATCCATACAGACATCAACAAAGTCCAGTAATGATGGCTATTATAATTGTTTAAATATTTCTGAATACCTTTAAATTACAGAAGTAATGTACAGAATGTCTACGATAAGTTTTTTCCAAATAGAAAATGATTTCCCTACATTACTAAGCTTAACATGTATAAGAGTTACCCAAACAAATAAACTTAGAGTTGTTTCACCATTTCTAGTATTTGGGTTATCAGTCTTCTCCTACATCAAACTCGACTATATATGTATATATATATATATATAGCCTTAAATGGATCTTTAACAAAAAACAAAACGGGATTTAACCCCTCAGATATTCGGCATAGGAAATCGTTGCATAAGCGATGTTACTTATAACAACAGAAAGATACGAACAAAATCGTGAACTCCTTGCTTGATGTAAGAAGCGAGTTGAGAGCTACATGTGTTATGGAACCCAAGTACCTTTGTCACGTTGAGAAGAGTCTGGTACCTATGCCAATAAATGGACATCCCTGCATTCGGTCATCATAGGGAAATTTTAGTAAAGTACAAAATTAAACTTTAAATTATAAAAATCGAATGTATAGTTTGATTACCACAGCAAGGCCGAACTACTTAACTTCAGGGCTGAAAGTACCGCAGCCTTTAGTTTCCATGCATGTATTTTTAATGTGACCCAGTCCGAGGGGAGAATCATGCCTGGAACTTCTGGTTGGTACCTCGTAACAAACAGAGTCCCACCATTAATACAAAGATACCCCTTTTCCATAGAATTAAACAAATACTTAAAAGAGGAAATAGCACTGCGAATCAAGAAGTTCAATCTTTTATAAACAAAACCCTTGTACGAACAAAAATGAAGAACATAAGGAATGAAATCATACATATAGACAATAGACGTACTCGGGAAAGTACCCCAACTCAGTAAGAGATAAATTACTCGTAGACCACCACTATACTACAATGCATCAACCACAGAGGAGGACAAATATGGTTGACCTTTTATTTCCCTGGAATCTCTATACTACGTAAGAATAAACCCTTTCCGTCCTACACAGAAGTGACTCCCAAAAAAGTTACTAATCACAGGGTAAAACAAAAAGAACTAGAAGAATCCCACGAGACACAAACATAGGACGCAAAATAGGGCTTTAGGATCACGGTGGTATAGAGTAGTGACTCTCGGTAATAGCCTCTTCTATAGTGGACATTAGAATGAGGGGAGAAATCGCGTAGACTCTAAACCTAATACAGGAAGTAAATATTTTCATAACCCACACCATGAAACCTATGGTTTCGAACTTAAGATACGATTGTTCCATATAATTTTACCAGGTAGTCGGATGTTTTCGATGACTTCACCAATCATGGCCACAGAAGCAGTAGCACTTCCCTGTGGAACAATGCATAATACAGAACCCTCCGCTTCAGAATCTCAGGAGAAGGAATGAGACCACTAAAACCTAAGAGGGACGAGTACCACCCTTGACAACCTGGGAAGTACAAGCCATGTGCTAGGGAAAATTTGGTGCATCAGGATTGGGAGGAATAGGAAGATGACACATCGGGACTGAGGATAGTAAGATCTAATTAATTCCAGGATAGAGCCTTAATGCCTCCTGACAGGTTACACCTTCCTCCCTTAAATGTTGAAGATACGAAGTTAAACAACAGTAAAACCATGACTTTCTAGTTAAACTAATCATTCACTATACTTTTTTCTTCGAAGTGTTCCTTCCTTTACACCAATAGGATTAGGATGGGTAGTTAGTTTAGTTATATAGTGATCGATGTGGGACTGGTCGGGGTTCATTTCGTTGTGGTGGAAACAAATCGTATCATAACTAAAATGAAACCATCAGAGAAAACGCATTGATAACCACTCATAAATCACCATTAATAGCATTAGACCATTCCTGGTACATATGGGATTTCTAATGTCAACACAACTAGGTAGGAGTACAAACAATTAATCTCAGGGCTATAAAATTGCGTGCAAAGTCCAAATAGCCCGATTCTCTTAGTTAGGGAAAAATGAGAATTCAAATCCTAGTGTATGGGTGAATACATGTAAGTAATAATATCTATATAGTAAGATATAGGAGTTAGAAAAATGCCTATATTTCGATGGAACCTCTGTTATGTGTTAAGTTATTATGAAAAAGGGTTACTCCAAGCCAAAAGGAAATGTAAGTACCCATCATATGAGATGATAAACTTTAGATGATTAGTGAATAATGTACCAAAGAAAAAAAAATAATGATAAATTTGAGGAACATTACATAACCCATGGACTCTTCTACTTAAAGTGTTTGCTACTTTATCTTCCTTACCCTTGATATGTCTAGCCTCGAAGTCGAATTTGCTCAAGAAGGCTAGCCATCTTGCTTGACTTGCATTAAGGTCTGGTTGGCTAAACAGATATTTCACACTACTAATATCCGTCAATAGTAGAATTTTTCTTCCCATTATGTAGTGTCTCCACATTTTTAAGGCGTGTATTACTTCTGCCAATTCTAAGTCATGAGTGACATAATTTCTCTCATGTTGTTTTAATTTTCGAGACTCATAACAAATCACATGTCCTTCCTAAGTTAGGACACCACCTAGTCCTTCTTTAGTTGCATCAACACATACGGTAAAGTCTTTATATGGGTCTGCTACCTTCAATATGGGTACACTTGTCAGTAATCCCTTTAGCTTGTTAAAACTGTCTTGACACTTCTGCGACCAGTTAAACTTGGTCCCTTTATTTTATAATGACGTGATAGGGTAGGATATCTTGGAAAACCCCTCGAGAAATATGTGATAATATTCACTGATTCCCATGAATGACCGGATATCTGCTACATCCTTAGGTACCAACCATTACATGATGGATTTTATTTTCTCAGGGTCTACGACAAAGCCTTTTATTGAAATTACATGTCCTATATATTGTATTTTCTTTTGATAAAAGTCACACTTATCGAATTTGGCGTACATCTTTTGTTTCCTCAACGTTTTTGGAACTATTCTTAAGTGTTCTTCATGTTCTTCCTCTGTTTTAGAATACACCAGAATATCATCGATAAACACTAGTACAAACTTGTCGAAGTACCGACTGGAAATACTCTTCATCAGGCACATAAACATGGCTAGTGTGTTAGTGAGTCCGAAAGGTATGATCACAAATTCATAGTGTCCATATCTTGTTTGAAAGGTTGTTATACTTATATCTTCATCCTTTATCCTAACTTGATGATAACCGGATCATAAATCTGATTTCGAAAAGATCTTGGCCCCACCTACTTGATCAAATAGGTCGTTTATCCTAGGTAAGGGGTACTTGTTCTTAATAGTCATTTTATTCAATTGTCAATAATCGATACAAAGTCTTAGAGTACCATCATTCTTTTTCACAAAGAGGATTGGTGTCCCCCATGGTGAAACACTCGGTTTGATATACTCTTTGTCTAACAATTTTTGTAATTGTATTTTTAATTCTGTCAATTCTGGTAAACTCATTCAGTAAGGTGATTTTGAGATAGGGGATGAACCAGGTAGTAGATCTATGGATAATTCTATTTCCCTTCTAGGAGGTAATTCCAGTATCTCATCCACAAACATGTATTTGAATTCATGTAGGACAACAAAGTCTTCTAACTTTAGCTTTTCTTCTTTTTATAATAGATTCCTTACTTGGATGGCATAAACTTGACATCCCTTTCTCATACATTTATTGAATTGTATTGTTGAAACTTGTCTAACTGATATAGGTTTTGGTATACCTTGGGTTGTTCTAGTAGTGCCATAATCATCTTTAAAGTTAAGTGTATTTGTATAACAATCTATTACTTCTTTGTGCTTTTACAACCAATCCATTCTGATGATCATATAATAAAATCCTAGTGGTAGGATTTTCAGATTTGTTCTTATGTTTTGGTCATCTAAGCTGAACTCAAAATTGGAAATAAAGTCAACTACTTTCCTTTTAGTTCCTGTTGCTAGTTGTACCAGCCATGATTTTGTGTGCTTCAGTTTCTTAAGTTTATTTGACTCTACTACATCAGGAGTAATATAACTTAATGTAGCTCCAGGGTCAATTAAAACATAAATTCAAGTGTTATTGATTTTACCTTCGATTTCTACCACATAGGACTAGTGGTAAGCTTGTCGACCATCTATGGATGCATTTATCCAGCATCGAGGCTTCCTACAAATTATGAAAAATAGTTATGTTTGCTGAAATTAAACATGGACAATTCCTCCTTAGATGAGGTTCTCCACATTCCCAACATTTTAGTGGTTTGCGGGGGTTGTCCCTAAACCTCTTCATTCCCAGATCTATCGATTTACCGTTGCCTTGCGTATTCAAATGGTTCGAGTGAAATTATTTTCTCAAAAAGACTTTTGCTGCATTTTGATAAGGAGTTGGTTGGTATCCCTTCTTCTGTTGGTTCAGTCGATCTTGTTTCTTATCCTTCTAGGCTTTGGGAAACTCTGTCCATTGTTTGTACTGGTCGTAGCACATTCGTGCTTTCCTGAATACTTCACTTAAGGACTTAGGATTTTCAAACTCAATTTTTTCCCTGTAGGACTGTGTTAAACATCTTAAGAATCATTGGTTTTTTACCTTGTCCTCCCCGATGTAAGGTATGAACCTTAGTAATTCCAGGAATTTTTTTATAAGGTCCTCCATTGTCATTTGTCCAAGTCATAACTCGTAAAATTGCTTCATTTTCCTTTCATAGTAGCTTTCAGATAGGTATTGTTTCTTGAAATATTTCTTAAAGTCAGACCATTCCATTTGTTTCTCCTTTAGTCCTTTGGCCAATTTCAGGTCTTGCCACCAAATGTTGGCCATCCCTTTCAGATTGTAGATGGCCATTCTGACCTTCATATTACTGGAATAATTATATACCTGGAAGTACTTTTTGATGTCCAATAACCATGCCTCATCTTCTTCTCCTATTCTAGATTCTCCATCAAAGGTATTTGGTTTAATTTTCTTTAATCCTCCTTCAAGGTGGTCTACTTGTTTTCTCTTTTTGTTTGTTTTTGTTCTATCTCGAGCTGAATTTGTACCTTCAGAGGAACTATCTCCCTTTTCTTCTTCAGGCCTAGAGTTCTTAGAAGTCCTTTTTATGACCTCTTCTTCATTGTTATCATCCTTAGGGATTTTCTTTGTCACTATACAACACAACAGGACTTCATTTATCTCTTATTGCTCCTACTATGCTTTCTTCATTTTACATTGTCATCTTTGAATATTAGCAGCTCCATAATAATATTCCTCATTATTTCCAACACTTCTATAGGTGAGCTTCCGTCACTATTCTGTCTTGGATCTCGAGGAGGTATCTGCTCCAGATTTCCTTCCATTCTCATTTCTGCATCGTCCTAAGCTGCCATAATTAACACAAAACAGAAAGGGATTTCTCTTTGTAACAATAAAGGTTTATTAGTTTCGCATAACTCAAAATATATAATGAGTAACTAATGTGGCCTTATTTAGGCCCAGTGTTGTAACCTTTTGTCTGATACCATATGTAATGCACCTCCAATTTGACATGACATTTTTTTTTTTCTTTTGGTACATTAATCCCCAGTTTTTCGTTTAATAAAATCGTAGGAAAGATACTTAAATTTTTTATCTGATTAAAGTTTGATAAACTACTCATAATAAGAGTAAAACCTTATTCCAGACTAACTTAACAACTTATAAGATAGGCTCCCAATGATTCCTAGTAATTCTCCAACTCATATATTATCACATAGATACCAATATAATACGTATATCCACCTATATTAGAAATCTAGTACATTAGTATTCGAGCTCCAAATTCCTTGCTAATATCGGGCTCTTTAGATTTTGCGTGCAAGTTTATACCATTGAGAATTAATATCAGGACTCCTACCTAACTGTATGTATACCAGAATTTATATGCTTAACATAACACGTAGAATGAAATAGGTTAATGATATCATTGACAATGTCTAAGTCCCTTGAATGGATTTTATTTGAGGCTCCATCGTGGTTATAACACTTTTAGTTCCCCAACTTAAAGATTTGAAAACAGACCAATCCCACGCAATTATCTGTATAACCAATTTGTAATTGAGTCTCATCTCATCGATGGAGGTAAAGGAATGGTAACTAACTGGACAAAAAAGTTTAGTGACTGGCTAGTTCTAATGGAAAAACATGAAGTGACTGCTATTAACTTTGCATCTTCATTAGTAAGGGAGAGAAATGTATATGCCAGAAGGAGTTAAATTTTTGTCCCTGTGATTAAGTAGACAGTTGTAAGCGCTGGTCCCGATAGCTCTCCCATGTTTCCTTCCCAATCCAGGTGTGCCACCTTTTCCCTAACACATGGCTTGTACCTTCAATGTTTATTATAATTAGTACTCATCTCTTCTTAGGGTTAGGCGGTTCCTCTCTTGCCATTGTGACTCCGAAGGGGAGGGTTATGCGTTATGCTTCCTCGGTAGGGAAGGGATACAAAATTTACAGTCAAATCTTGGTGAAGTCGATGGCATCCAACGAATTCCTGGTAAGTTTCCAAGAGAGCTTTCATATCTCAAATTTTGAAACTAGAGTTCGGGGTTTGGTTAAGATGAAATATTTTACATCTTGTAACCCTTATTTTGATTCTAATGGCCCCCTTGTATCCTGGCGATAATGTTTAGAACCTATGTGTTTCTATTCTGGTACCGGCTGTAGATGTGGTTTTCCCATTGTATCCTTGTGTCACTACTTTTTACCTCTTTAACCTATTGTTATACATCACAGTCTGATGTTTGTGTTCTTGTGGGATTATTTATGGGTTTGACCCTGTGGCTAGTAACTATGTTGAATGTATCTTAAAATAGTTCAGAGAAGTCCCTTTCTATACCATATAAAGGTTTATAATGGGGTTAAGTCTGTCCCTTAACGCCCCTGTCCTTATCTATATCTGATACTTATTGTTTGAAGTATGATAGTGTATTAATGAGTGGTTTATCTCTCGTTAAGTTAGAGTACCCTCCGCGAGAAATCTATTGACTTTGTGTATAATGTTTTCCTTATGCTCTTCGATCTATTCACTAGAGGGGTTTATTAAGAAGGTGTAATTTGAAACTCACACTGCTATTATTTTATTTTCAAGCTAGTTGATAAAATTGTATAAATATGATTCTATGTATTAATGATGGGACTATGCCTATTGTGAGGGTACCCATCAGAAGTTCCAGAGACCATCCTCCCCTTCGCCAGAGTCATTTATATAATAGGGTGCAACAACAAGAGGACTCTGGGATTTGGCCCCTAAGTTAAGACCACCAGACATAGCTGTGGTTATCAATTTACATTTCAATCTAAATTTAAAATCTTATTCCATAATTTTACTAATATATTTTCAGTGATAAATACTTGGAGGGCTTATGACCACCCAAGGTACAGGTGTCGGCCCCTACTCATCATGAAAAAAGGTACTTGGGTTCCATGTAGTGGTTCTCAAACTAGCTCTTCAATTCTGAAGCAGGGAGGCCATGGTTCTGTTCGTAAATTTCTCTTGAAATTAAGTAATGTTTCCCATGCTCTGATTTTCTGTATCGGATGTCTAAGGGTTAAACCCTAATTTGTTTTTTCTGTTGTTCCATTTAAGGGAGTGGTTGTAGTCATGCATGGTGTAGGGAAATAAATTGTTATTTAAATATCCGAAATGGAAAAACTAAATCCAAGTTTATTGTTACAAGGAATCCTTTAATCTGTTATACTTATCATCAAAGGGAAAATGTTGGTTTAAAGAAATGCTTTAAAAAAATTATTCTCAGCATTTTGTTTATTACCTCTGCAAATTAATATACTCAAGAATCTTTATTTCAAATCTACAAGAACCATTATTTATTGATTTTACTATTATCTGTATGATTAATCTCTCATTAATGTAGTTCTTATGTTCCAAACTTATCCATTAGTGATCATTCGAGAAAGAGGGTTTCGGATCTCTAGATTTCTAAGTTTGTCAATTCTTGTCCTTCCAATTATTTCATTTTCAGAATAGATTGGGTCCACTCTGTAATTTCCTAAATAGTCTTCCGGAAAATGTGAAGAATAAAGAGATTAAAGGATGTCTTACAATCTTACAATTGTTTGCCAGAAAGTGTAGTTATACTACAGTCATGAAATTTTAAGAACTTTTGTTTCTTTCAGCAAGACTCTTGACCGAATCGAGTTGAAATATCCTACCTTTGTATAGACAATAGTTACAGTTCAAAGCATATATAAGATGTTGTATATATGCTATTGGTGTCATGTGTCGATATTATATCAGTTCTAAATCATTATTTACTCTTCTATCATAGGATACCATCATACATAAACTTTCATTCTTGTAATAGGAAATTCTTAGAATTATATCATCCGAAGTTATATTTAGGTTGAGTTTTATCCCTTATTTATGGTCATTCTCGTATACTTCATTATTCTGGTTCTATTCGAGTTTATATCTCGAAACAGTTTCAAAACAAAACTAAGGAGGGGTCGAAGTGTAACACTAAACTCGGGAAATTTTTCCTACCTTTGTTTCTACCCATTTGATTATTTTAGCTTCTAGATATCCAATACACAACATTTATACCATCTCTGTTCTTTCAATTTCAACTATATAGATAATTCTGCTTGGGAATTTAATTACAAAACTAGATGTATACCTGTAAATATATCTGTTCTTTCAGGTTAATTTATATATATACAATTATGCCTAAACAGTTTAATTACAGAACTAGATGTATACCTGTAAATAGATTTTTTCTTCAAGTTCATTGATACATATATAGTTATTCTTAAAGTTTTAATTACAGGGGACCTTTCCATAATTAGGTCATCTATTATAAATTTCTCACAAATGAGTAGATTTCACCCATGGGAATTATTTCACTTTCGTATAAGCAGATACATTATCTCAAATATATATAATCATGCAAACAGAGGAGGAAAGAATGAAATATCTTAACCAGTTCGTTGGAAGACAAAGGGAACAACCACGTTCCTCCCAACCATAGAATAGGGCATCCAAAATCACTTACCCAGTTCACCCCCTAGCCTGACCATGAATCCATGAGGGTAAACTTGGAATCTCCTCTTCAACAATGTCTTCCTTTAACAATAGTCTCTTCCTTGCCTCACACTCAATAGTTAGTGGTCATAATAGCAAGTGCTCTCTATCCTTCTCTTTTCCCCATCATACTAGGTAGCGTCCTACCTCCTCACATATGTTATTTATCAACCATATTCTTGACTAGGTCTTTTCCCTCCCTTGGGAATTTTCACAGCTTACTAAATCCCTGATTTTCAGGGGCTACCAATGGCCAAATCCCTAATTTTCCACTTGTAAAAATCATCCTAGAGGTAGTTCCAACATGTTTTCCACTCATGAAGTCATGGTCAACCGAGTTTAACATGGTTGTTCCATTTGTCCTCCCGAAATAAATAAAACAATATTATGTTTACATACAAGTGTCATGGTCAATTAGTTAGTTGGGTCAAATTAGGACTCTACCCAACAGTCATAATAATTAATTAAAATTTATTAAATTCAGAATACCGAATTCCCATAAATGGAAAAAAATTACCAAATTCAAATTTACCAAAACGAAAATAATTCTCCAACAAATTTTAATTTTCAAAAGTATTTTATTTTTGGGGACATCACATAGCCTTAAACCATTTCCTTCTTAAAACCCCACTTCACCCGAGATGTCTCCCCTAGGACTACCACCCTAAATAGAAAGAGATGCCATATTGAGGTGACGGTGATAGGTTAGTCTCATGTTGTGTCAGTTTGTGTTCTTTACTTTTCCTTATCCTTCCAAGTACAAACTGTGCGATAACATATACCACCATATATAATGGAAAATAGGAACATAAAATTAGTCTTCTATTTTTTTATGTATGAGCACATATATGTATATAGACTTAAATAAATATGTACCACCATCACATTTCAAATAAAGAATGTAATCATAGTTATATAACTATGATAAGCCATGATATTCCCAACAATAATAATCATAAACCTAACATTAACAAGGAATGCAAACTAAGATACATATCTAAAACCTGATGCTGGAATACAAATTGAACATCCACGTTCCACCCAACCATAGAACATAATAACCAAGTTCACTTTCTCTGTTCACCCCCTAGCCTGACCATGAGTTCATAAGGGAAAAATAAATGATCCTTCTTAGCTATAATCACCATCGCGAGATGATAAATTCCTTTGACTCACACTAATAGTTCTCATAATAGAAAATTAGTTTATTTTCCCCAACATACTAATACATGTCCTACCTCCTCCATTTGTTGTTTTTATATGCATCTTGTGCCTAGGTCTTTCCTTCCCTCGTTGGGAAATTCACATCTTTACAAATCCATGATTTTTAGGGGATGCTAGTGATCAAATTAAACATTTTCCACTTGTAAAAATCAGCCTTGAGGTAACTCAAACCCATTCCCCACTCAGGGAGTCATAGTCAACTATTTTTAACCTCGTTGTTCCATTTTTCTTCCAGCATTTAATTTGTTAAATTTTGTCTTACACATGTGTCAAATAAAAGAGGACAGTTGGGAAAGTCAAATATTCTCCAAACAATCATAAATAATTAATTACAACAACAAAAATTTCAAATTCAGATTTTCCATAAATGGAAAATTCAGATTTTCCATAAATAATTTTCCAAAGACAAAAAATTGTTTCAAAGTTCACTTAGAATTTAATATTCTAAAATTTGAGGATATTAAATCCTCTTCTCCTCAAGTACAAAACTGTCCTCAGTGTTCATTCCTCTCTTGAAATAGGGTTGGATAATATTTCCACAAATCTTCCTCTAATTGCCAAGTGGCCTCCTCAGGGATAAACTGTTTCCATTACATGTTTACCTAGGCAATGGATTTGTTCTGTAGTATTGTTTCTTTCTTGTCTAGAATGAATAGAGGTTCCTCTTGGAAATCTCCTTCTGGTTCCCCCTGCACCATGTTTCAATCAATGATGTGAGTAGGATCATGAATATACTTTTTTAACAAGGAAACATGAAAAAAATTATGAACTTTTAAGTTAGCAGGAAGTGCTAGTTGATATGCCATGAGTCTGATTCAAGTTAAAATCTCAAAGGTGCCAAAAAGACTGGGTGCCAACTTTGAACAATTTCCTAGCTTTAGATATCTCCTCCTTGATTTGACTTTCAGATATACATGGTCCCCAATTTGAAATTCCCGGTGTATCCTTTTGAAACTTGAGTGTATTTTTTGTCCTTCATGAGCCTCCTTTAAATTTTGTTGTACCCTTTTTACCATTTTCTCCATTTCCTGGATCATTTCTGGTCCCATCATAAGCCTCTCAACTGGATTATCCCAGCTAATTGAGGTCATGCATTTCCTCTTGTATAATGCTTCTAAGGGACTGATCTTCCCTGATGTGTGATAACCATTATTGTAAGCAAATTCAACTAAGAGTTGTACTCCTCCCACTTAGTTGGTTTCATTCTCACATACATTTGTAAAATGTCTTCCACAATATGATTTGTTCGTGTAACATCCCACTCTGGCGCACTGAGAAAACTTATTATTTGAGGACACTTGCTCATAAGTGATCTGGAATTTTATGATGTTAGACCATTTATACTTGATTATGATGTGATTGACAGATGACATGATGTGTTACTATTTGATGTAGACAGGTGCTATTGACTCAGTTTTATTGAGTGTGCAGGGTTTTGACCTTGAGGATGCAGAGTCATTGGTAGAACCCCCTTGGACTCCGGACTGAGTGAGGGAGTGTGCTTTTGGGTTGATTTATTTACTGTGATATTTCATTGATTTGATGACTTGATGTTGACATTTATGACATGAGTGTTGATGATGCAGGCTGACGATAGCTTGCCGACCAGACTCACATATGAAGTAAAGGGGCCACACACGAGTTCTAGAGAGGTTGAGGGAGAGGGGTGGACAACTTCCCTACCACCGCCTACTAGCACTCTCACCGTGGCTCGAACTGTAGTTTAACGATTACCTAGTTCAAGAGGATCCACGATGCCGTGAGGGCAGACTGTGATAGTTGCTCATGATTATTCTAAGGGGCGTGCAATAAGGCAGGGGCATTATTCCTTAAAACCCTTAGTCTCCCACAAGTTTACCTGGCGGAGTGTTGACTCCAGGGGTTATAGATGTCTACCAATCAGTCCAGTTAGTGAGTGGCACCCTTGGAGCACGTGGTGCATCCTGAAGGGCATGTTGCACAAAAGAAACTCAAGAGGCGAGTGGCACCCTTGGAGCACGTGGTGCATCCTGAAGGGTACGTCACACAAAAGAAACTCAAGAGGCGAGTGGCACCCTTGGAGCATGTGGTGCGTCCTGAAGGGCACGCCACAATAATGTGGATGAAGGAATTAGCCTAAATATCTCTAAGACATCAACACCTGAATAAATCCTTAAACAATTCCCCTAACCAGGCGTCGCCAGTTCAGAATTTGAGCCCTATGTCAAAAAAAAAAACATAATTCAAGACTATACATTAAATATTCATTACCCCTATGATTTGCAACCTCCAGCTAATCCAAGGAGTTTCCTTCCTTAATTAAATACATAAAACAATTCCTCCTTTAATTGAATTCATAAAGTAATTCTTTCCTTAATTGCATACGTAAGGCCTTTCCTCATTCCCAGTAATAAGCTTGATAATTTATCTTTTTAGTGAAGGTACTACTTCACCCTAACATAATAATCAAAACTTAACCATCTCCTAATAACAATGCCATTATACTCTAGTTCACAATAGCTCTGTCATTCAAATAACACTATAATTTCATTTCCTACTAGCTAGCACTAACAATGCAGGTGCTAATAATAAAATTAAACAAAAAAAAAACCCACTTAAGCTAACGTGAGTCTTCATAAAGTGTGTAGGGTAAAATAAAGAGATTAAGAAATTAATTCAAATAGGTGGTTGTAAAATTGAAAAGAAGAAATTAATTAGTTAACTAATGGGAGTTAAAAAGAAATATATATATATATATATATATATATATATATATATATATATATGAATTTAAAAATATAATGAAAAGATGCTTAGTGCATTTAGCTTTTTGAGTTTTCAAAAAAAATAANAGGGGGGGGGGAACTTAAAAGAAATATGATTTAGGGTTTTTGAAAAAAAAACCTAAAACAAAATGTGATTTAGGTCAAAAAGAGGATAAAATAAAGGGGATGGGGGGAAAGAAGGGGATTCTGTTATGAGGTATTGTTATGCTACCAAAATTGAAAACTGGACTGATTTCTTGTGAGGAGTTGGGGATTTTCTCAACTGTATGAGAGTGGTAGCTCAGCCTTGGAGGCGATCTAAGAAGCTAGGTTACTATCTGGATTGTGTGTGGCCGCTTTGTGGCTCAGGGGGATAAGGGGGAAGCAAAGTACCCCTAACGTTGGCTGGGAGGTACCAGTGTAGTATCTACGGTTGGCGAGCGAGAGCATCAAGGAGCACGCAGACGCGATCCGGAGCGGGCGAACATGCCAATATATGTTTTTTATTTGGTTGAATGATAGTTTGTGTTGCGTCTGAAAATCTAGATGGATGTGTTTTTATTTTGGATGAATGCGTTAAGTTTCTGATAAAGATTAGTTTAGAATGGTTGCAATGAACCACAGGAATCAACCCATCTTATGCTATAAAAATTTAGCAGGACAGTTTATGGTTCTTCATTTTTTGCACAGTTTTAGGGTTTTTGACAATTTGTTTTGGGCGTTTTTACATTTTTTTGTGGGCGTTGGACTTCTTGGGTGTTTTCATACACTGCCATTTTAATTTACAACCCAGAATCATTTTTACATTCTGTCGAGGGCGTCTTTAATTCCTGTCGGTGTATTTACCTCTCTGCATTTTCATCGATTTAAGTTTAAAAATGTTGGGGTGTTTTCTTACCTTTTGTTGTGGGCATTTTATCTACTGCAATGGGATAGTAACTTGGATGGTAAAGACCCTATTCCTTTAGCAATTGATGCTGGAACTTACTATTATGGATAGCGCAAACTATACAGTATTGGGTAAAAGCACGTTACAGTATTTGTTATTGTTATAGAATTATGTAAGAGCTAATTTCGTTTTATTGAGTGGCTCTAGTTCGCAGAGGTAATGGTGTGGTTTTAAAAATAAAAGGGAGTTAGGGTTAGACTATTTTAGGATGTAAATTGACTTCCCTCTAACTTGAATCAATATGGCTGTAGACTGTAATACAATGTCACCCTTCCGAAATCATGAAAATTCTGTTTACATTCTGTAATCCATCCCATTTATTGATTAATGCGTGAGAGGTATGTCTTGAACCCTTGTTTTTAAATTCTTAATGCTTATTTTGTTAACATAACATGGAAGGGTAAATTCACCATTGGTTAGACAGCAATGCTTCTTTTTATTTATTTATTTTACCTCTACGTCTCCATTCTCTGACCAGGTGCCCTCCACGGAGGACATTCCTTCATCTTAACCGGTGAAACCGACATCTGTGTGTTATGCTTGAAGGCTGCAAATCTCCCTTTTTTTTATTTAGTTAACAAACTGCATTTTGCGTGGATCGTGTATGGTTCATTTACAAATTTGAGCATGGTTTTAATATCATCAAGTGTTGTCCCATTCACTGATTGAATATCTTTCTTTTCCCTTCAGTTACGGTTTAATTATAATGCATATATTGTCTCTAATGGCCAGATCTAAAACTGTGACTTCTTGTTAATTTAAATGGCAAACCTAAACTGCAACATAAAATGCCATATTAAATTGTCGTGTTAATATTGTTTAGGGAAAATGTGGCAGTAATGTGGCTTGTTATTATTTTTATTGGCAAATATAAAATGACATTTTAAATTGCCATGTTAATATTGTTTAGGGAAAATGTGGCGGTAATGTGGCTTGTTATTATTTTTATTGGCAATTATAAAATGCAAACATAAGTGCAATATAAAATACAACATTAATATTGTTTAGGGAAAATTTGGCGGTAATGTGGATTGTCATTATTTTTAAATGGAAAATATAAATGTTAAAATTAAAATGCAATATTAGTATTGTTTTATGGAAGGTTTGGTGGTAATGTGACTGTTGTTATCTTAAATGGAAAGAATAATTGCAATTATAAAAGGCGATGATAAAACTGTTTATGTAATTAGATCCTGGTGGTAAACTATAATGATAAAGTCATTATGATACTATGATGAATCATGCGAGAGTAAGGATCTGGTGACACAAATAAAGGGGGATGTTCGGATTAGAAACTTATCCATGTAATGTTATCGTTACTTGCAACATTGTATTGCAATGTTAATTATTAAATTTCTATTTAGTTGGTGGTGAAGCGGTCCTTATTGTTTAAGTTTGCAAGGCATTAAATTGTAACTGCAATGTTATTTAATTAGTTGTTATTAAATGGTCACTTAATTGTTATTGCAATGTTAGTTAGTTGCAATGTTAACTATTAAATTGCTCTTAGTTGGTGGTGAAGTGGTCCTTATTGTTTAAATTTGCAATACATTTAATTGTAACTATAATGTTATTTAATTAATGGTTATTAAATGGTCATTTAGTTGTTATTGCAATATTAGTTAGTTGCAAGGTTAATTATGTAATTGCTAGTAGTCAGTGGTGAAGCATGAAATGCGTTGTTATTCAACGACAATGCTATGATAATGTTAGATGGAAGGATGTTGTTAAATTATTGAAATTGCTACTAAAAAAGTTACTATTATTAATAGTATAATTTGACATGGTTATGTTATGGAGATTTGATGGTAGTTTCACTATGATTCAGTGAACCAGGATTTTGCAAGTAAACTAATGTACATTGTTAAGACTGGGATGGTACTCGTCTCTTAATGGAAAACAAATGGAGCAATTGATTTATGATTGATGTCTTCAGGTCTCAATAGTGGTTGGTCGATATTAAAGTCCTCCTGACTTGCGTCTCCCGTAGAGGTCATGATTGTCCTTGATTCTGTAGTACTTGGTGGTCTTGCATTGCGTGGTCTGCTTGTGTCGGGAGGGATGTAGACACCTTTAGTAGACTTAGTATATATGTCTATTTGTTTTTCTGCATCAAGAATCCAGTGCTGTATCAAGAGTCTCAGGCCCTTTAAAGGCAGGGTTTCCACTCTTGCGACAAACCTGAGGGGATTACTAGTTTCTACCTGAGAAGTTGGCCAGGGCTATTGTATTCTTCCTTCTATGTTCGTATGGTACCTAACCCAATATGCCATTTATTTTTGAAGATATTGTGGGGTGCTTTGTCTTGGGTAATACTTGCTTGCAGTTACTTGTTGTGCACCTTGTGTCTTCTTGTTGTCATCATCGTGGTTGCATCTTGTTAGTCATCGGGTGGCGATGCAGAGTCCAGTGTGTCTGTTTCCCCTCCTACACACATGCACACACTTTTAAAACAAAAAAAAAAATCGCACCTATTATCAGCGTTGTGTTCGTAATGAGGAGGTCGTTACAGTTTGTTTGGTTTGTCCATTTTTTTTTGGATGGTAGCTTGTGCTAAAATTCAGGTTAGTATCCAATCCTGGAAAGAATTCCTTCCAAAACTTTGATGTAAATTTCACATCTCTATAAGAGATCACCATCTTAGGAATTCAATATGTAATGACCCCTGAGGTTATGACAACATGCGACGCAATTATTTTTATTTTTATTTTTTATAGAAAGGTAATAACAACAATACATTCAATCAATTCAACTCGATGAAGAACACAATGCACGCAATTCATGCAACATTGAAACATAAAAACCTAACATACTAGCACATCGTGCAGCTGGGAGAAACATAATCATCCAATTAGATGAATAATAATAACTCCTACAACCTAAAATACAATCCTCAATTGAACAAACGCAACAACACCAACTGACGCACGTAACACGAACATTCAATGAGAGCGAGAATTAGAAATCAAGAATCAACAATGCAAGGCACACAAGTAAATGACATTAGCCAAAATTTAGTGGCCTTTCACAACACGTCACAAGATATTATAATATTAGACAATACTTTAATTAACCTTAAATTTATGAGCAGACAAAAGATATCTTCCATACACCATTTATCCAGCAATAACCAACTTGAGGCGCAATACTTTTTACCGCATGATTCTTCCACCTATTAACTTGTAACCACGTTGGTAAGATAAAATTTGATGGAATTATTCCTTCTAAAAAATTAATAGAGTCTCTAAGCGAGAAGGAGTGACACCTCAATTTAATGATGAACATCGTTAACTTCCATTTACACAATTTAATAAATTAAAGATTTAAATTAAAAGGGATCCAATCATAGGTAATAATTCTTGGGATAACCATTTCCTAAAATAGGCTTTGCTAAGGATCAATCATGCTCATAGATTAAAAACTATTTATCATTCAACATGTATTTAAGAACTGGTATTTACTAACTTGCATCCACTTTTAAATTGGTATTATTTTACTTATAAATTTTGTAAATGTAAGGCCTCTGTGCCCAGAAAGCCTTATAAAAATACAAGCCAAAATTAAAGAATGAAGAAATTATATCCTATACAATTCAATCATCAATGTATAATCATTTATTATTCAACATAAATTAAATTTATTAACAACATGAAAGTAAATTTAATTAACAACCACATAACACAACAAATTCATCAAATTCATACCTCTGTCTTATGCTAATTCCTCAATCTCTGGTTGTCCTCTCCGCTACTCTACCCAAAATTGAATCTTTCCTCCCTACTAGCTAGGGACAGAGTCTGTCCGGCTCCCTAGCTCCAGGATTCCGTGAGGATTCCTGGCCCTTGAGCCCAAAACATCCAGCAACCTAGTGCACTCCTGTAACAGTCCACCCAGACTCTCAAGACCAAACCAGAAAATACCCAACAAAAAATACAGTCCTTCCTTCTGAATAATGCTTCCTCTCCCCAAAATTTAATGCTCATCTCCCGAAGGCCTCTGCCCCCTCATATCCTTCCCCATTCATCGCCTCCTCCTTCATTTAATTCCCCCCACCTTATCCCTCCATTTACTACCTTATCCCTCCATTCAATACCCTATCCCCTCTCATACATAAACTTTTATAATAAATAAATTAAAGTTATTAAGCCTTTAATTCTTTACCCAAACCTTAAATGTGTTAATTAATCAATTAATTAATTAATCAACATATATTAAATAATAAATAATATTATTAATAAATAATCATTATTTAACTAATACACACTAGGACAATTAATTATTTAATTAACTATACTTGATAAACCCGATGCAACTATTTAACTAGGGTTGTTAAAGTAAATTATAATATGGGTGAAAATAAACCAGAATCATCATATGCATAGTAACACATGATGTCAGTCATAACTTAACCATTATAAGAATTATATAATATTTCTTATTTATTTGGTTTTGTGTGCCTCTTTGTATCAATTGTTTTTATTTTTCCCCATTAATTAATGTTTTGGTCATCTAATACTATCAATACACTCTCATTAGTGAATTCCATGTGTACATATAACCTAATAATTAGTATTAAGGGATGTGGTGGTTGTGTTATAAGAACCTGATGTCTCATCACATTTTCTTCCACATACATGATTTATTTGTTGCAGTGTTTTGACTTCTCAGTTGGTTAACATGGTGCACATGATCATTAAAAATGTTTTTTAAGGTTGTTGGTGTTTCTTTTCCCTAGTATTATAGATCATGATCATTAAAACTTATATCCTAAAGTTTCATCAAGAAAAAGTTTGAAAGGAAAAGAAAGACATTCCATACCTTGTAGTCATAATATATGTTTTTTGGAATTATGTACATTTTCTGCGATTTCCTTTAAGACAGTTGTAGAGAATAATCTGGTTGTGGTTATAATGTAGAAAATTATTTTTAACACGTGTCAATACTTAAATATTGAGAATATCTTGTCAAAATAATTGATGATTATCTTTAGTTACAGTCTTAATTCGACATGCTATTATTCAACAAATGAGATCATAATTTGAGTGTTGTTCCACAAAGGAATCTTGAGATGATTGAAGGATATCTCAAAACCGTGAAGAATGTTACCATTGTGCAAAGGTTATACCAGGATTGACGACATAGGAAAATTACTACCTCAAAGGAGTAAATTATATCCTCCAATCCGTTTCTCCCTTTATAAGTTTCTTATTTGGTTTTCTTCATATTTTTTTGTATAGGTCCCGCAGGTAAATGAATAAATACATGGAAGAATGGCTACGCCTACCATTATTTTGTATTATAGAAATTGAATGGTTATGCCTTCCATTTGTCCAAGGTATATAGCTAAAGCTTCAATCTCCATTTGTGAAATTAATGCAAGGTTTTGAAAACGCTATAACTATTACAGGCAACGAATTACAACCATTATGTTTATAATAAAAAACACAAATTCAGCTGGGATAGGTAAAAATTATCTCTGAACAATTTTTAAAAATTGTTTTGTGTTTAATCAAGGGGATTAAAAGTTGGGCGCACTTAACCTCAGGTATCGTAATTATAACTATGGAAAGGGAGTTTCCAATGCAATGATGTGTGTTGTGAATAATCAAACATGCGCAGTAACATGGTAACTGTATCACGATATCCTTGTGTAACTCGCACATCGTGCTAAACCAACGAGTATCCAAGACCTACCTGCAATTAGTCTCATAAGTTTGCAAATCCTAAAATATACTCCAATCCCTTTGAATGAATCAAAGAAATTCCCCTGGAATTAAGTAACAAAATATGTGATCATTACCACAGTTATTACGAGCCTTCATTACTTTTTACTAGTAGGAAGCAGTAGTAGATCTTAACTGTCAGAAGGAGTAACCAATTTAGAGAAAAGGAAATTATCGTTGAGAGTTTCATGACATTTAAAATCCAGATGTTTTCTATTCATTTCTGATAAATATATTGCATACAAGGGTTAAAGGAAACAAATGCAATGGTTTAAAAACAAAAAGAAGGAAAGGTTTGAGTCTAGTGCTCATTCTAGCCACATGTGAAAAATGGAGACAACCTCCAGGAAGAAAAACAAAATGCAACAAGAAAATCACATCCATAAATAAATTATTCGCACCAAGAATTAATTCATTCGCAGCATAAAATTAACTGCAAGAAATAAACCAATCGCAGAGAAATAAAACGTTTGGAGAACGGGAGAGACATCCCCAAAATCGTTGTGTGGAAGCACGAGTTTGTATAGAATAAATCACAATAATCGCAAAGGTTGACGTGGGAATAAACCCTCAGGGGAGAGCTCCTTGTTGGACAGAGAAAGGATCCTATAGTTAACCATGCATGGGAAAGAACGGAATTTGAATCTACATCCTTAACACCAGAGTGAAATATAGTTGATTTGGCTCCTCACTGAATGCTCATGAACGAACTAATAACTTAAAGGGTAAAGGAATATAATATAAAAACACATTTTCTCCTTGTATTAGAAACAATAAAAAAAAAAAAGAGAAGTCATTTACATTCAGATTTTGGGTTCTCCATTGGAAATCAAATAAAAAGTACAGTGAGCATAAGGCTGGGATAACTTTCAATTATCTGTTCATAAAACATTGGGGTCTTCAAGACAAATTAGCTGAAAGAAAAAAATGAAATCTGTGGATAGTATTACATTGAATAAAACATAAAATTTAACACAATATAAGGACCTTAACTGAATGTGTACGAACATAATTTAACTACCCTTCAACCAGATTTCACAAGTGTAAGTTGCTAGGACAGAAAATTAACTAAATTTTTAACATAGTGACACACACATATACACATGTGTATCATAGCCCATTGTTAATGATCCAAAGTCATTGTACCGCATGCACTCCATTCAACTCCCACTTGCCAACCTATGTGACCTCATCAGTACCTCCTAGCCAATGCTATGGGTACTCTTCTTCCCCCTTATCCCCCCAAGATGAAAAGGGGATACACACACAATACTAGAGAATGCTAGCACCCAACTCACCTCACAAGGTCGAGCTACCACTCGTCACCTGATCTGGGTATCCCAACTCCCATAAGAGAAAGTTCAGTCAAGATGAAATTCGGCAGCGTAACATTACGCAAGCCATATGTGATCCATATTCCTCCTCCTCCATCCTTTTTATATAATTTTCTTAGTCATTAGTTTCCCAAAACCCTCATTATATTCCTTTTTCATTTAATTAATTTCGAAAAACCTTCTCCGTACACATGTCGCCCGATCCCCTAGTTGCACCAGAAAATCAATTTATTAATTAATTAAATTTGTCTATTTCCCTCACCCACCTAAAATCATTCATAAAAATGCTCCTCGATGTCCCATTATTCTCTTATAATTATTAAATGACACATGCCTTACTTAATTCCTAGTTGAATTCATAAATAAAAAGTTCCAAAGGATAGATTCCTTACTAAGTTAGACATTCTCCTTTTTCTTTAACTTTCCCCTTTTCTTTAAGTTTCCCCTTTTCCTTAGGTTTCCCCCTTTTATTTAAGTTTCCATTTTTCTTAAAGTTTCCCCTTTTTTATAACTAAGTTCAGAATTAGCAGGTTTAGATAAAAACAACCAATACCCCTTTTATTAATTAAACCTTTATTAAAATTTCCACTTTAATTATTAATGCTTGAATTTTCTTTACCCCCTTCGTGTTATATGTCTAAATAGTGTTTTTTTGTTACAAGGTTCTATTCAGACCTAGGTTTTCAATTCACTAGTCTTGGTGAAAGTTCTTAAGGGAAAATTAGTTATTAAACTTTACTTATCACATCATTCATTTTAAGGCCGACCAAGTCCTAAGGAGGCATAGTTTTCTAGGCACTAGGTTTATTCACTTACTAGTTAAAATCAAGATGTGCCCTACAATATGCACCACATGCTCCAAGGGTGTCACTCACCTCTTTTCATTTTATTCACACAATGTTCCCATCAAGACACAATATGTGCTCCAAGGGTGCCACTTGCCTCTTGACTAAATTTGGTAGACGTCAAAACCCTGGAGTCAATACTCCGTCAGATGATATTCTGGGAGACTAAGGGACTCTAAGGAATAAGGACCATGCCTTATTGCACAACCCTTAGAATCATCGTGAGTGACTGTCATAGTCTGCCCTCATGGCAACATGGGTCTTCTCGAACTAGGTAATTGTTAATATACAGTTTGAGCCATGATGAAAGTGCTAGTAGGTTGTGGAAGGGTTGTTGCCACACCTCTCCCTCAATGTTTGTGATTGTCGTGCATGACCCCTTTACTCCAAATAAGATTTTGGTCGGCAAACTATCATTACCCTGCATCCATCAATGAATCATGTCAACAATAACAATCAACATCATAATATCAAATCATAAGTAATTATGTCACATCAATAACATTCAAACCCTAACAATCCAATCCCTGACTTGATTCAGAGTCCAAGGGGTTTCATCGATGTCTCGACATCCTCAACATCCAGAGTCCTGCACAATCAGGAGAACCCTGTCAATATTACCTATCTATGTAAATAAAAAAAAATAACATATCATCAAATCCACAATATCTCATAATCATAATAAAAAAAACCAATAGTATAATGACCCCAATCACTTGCATGCAAGTTTCCTCAGAGAGTAATTTCTCTGAGTGTGTGCAAGAGTAGGATTTACATACATCCCCTCTTGTTTTAAACTTCATCCTAAAGTTTCACAATCTGTAAGTGCCAGACCTTAACCCGATCTACTGTCCGACGTCGTAGCTATCGAATGCAATGGACCAATATGTGTATTGGCTCCACCGTAAGAGAACCCTCATCTAATACCTAGAAGAAAATCAAGTCAATACCATGTGTAGTATCACTAACATAATGTATCAAAACAAATACGCGAAAAAATTCATGCATATGCCTAAAATAATTAGGCAAGTCTAGTTGATAGGCAATGGGCCTGTTCTTTTCCACAACCTCAAAGGGTCCCATGATACTAGGAGAGAGTTTATCACCTTTTCCAAACTTTATCGAACTCTTATGTTTTTTCATATGCAATAAGCCTCGATCGCCAACTTCATAACTACGGTTGACACGATCGCATTGGCATACCTCTTCTTACAATCCTGCGCTTCCTTGATCCTTTGTATTATTGTTTCTATTTGATATTCCATTTGTTGGATCTCTTCTGGCCCCACCAAGACCCTATCCTCAAGACGATCCCAACTCAAATGCATCTGACATGGTCACCCGTAAAGAAACTCAAAAGGATCCATCTTAATGGTGCTTTGATAACTATTGTTGTATGCAAATTATACCAGTGGAAAGAATTATTCTGAAGGGTTTTGTTGGTCTATCATGTATATATGAAACATATCCTCCAATATTTGGTTTTTTCGCTCAGTCTTCCCATCTGTTTCCAGGTGGTATGCAATACTAAAGTTAAGTTAGGTTCCCAAGGCTTCTTGGAAACTAGTCCAAAATCGTCCTGTAAACATCGATCCTCTATTGGATATAATCCTCTTAGGAACTCCATACATCCTCACAATCTCACTGATGAATAATATAGCTATGTTAGATGCCTGATATGTCGTACGCACATGAATAAAATGAGCACTCTTAATCAAAGTGTCGATTACCATAAAAATTGAGTCATGTCTCCTTGTCGTTAGTGGCAATCCAACAATGAAATCCAAAAATTTTCGATTTCAAAATAGCATTTGGTTGTATTAATCATGTTTGATGTCTATCTTAAACCTTCACCTACTGACATTCTAGACATCTTTCCACGTAGTTGACTATGTCTTCCTTGATTTCCTTCCAAAAGAATAAGGGTTTAAGGTTTTCTCTCATCTTCATGACTCTGGGATGAGCCATATACACTTTTGTATGAGCCTCGTTTAGGATCAAACTCCTCAACTCGTCATTGGGTGATACGTAAGTTTGAGTTTTAAATCTCAATAATCTGTCGTCGTCCAACGTAAATCCTTCAAATATTGGTACCATCATTTTGTTTTATCTGATAAAATCCTTAACCCCTTTATACTAGTCATCATTGTTCTGTAAGGTTAGAATAGTTTCACGTATATTTTTCCGAAGACGCATCACCCAAAATATCCCTAGTCTCTGACTTAATGCATCTACCACTCTGTTCATTGTTCTCTTTTTGTAAGTAATTTCAAAATCATACTTGCTAAACAATTCCGACCAATGAAATTATCATGCTTTCAGGTCGCTTTACGTAAAGATGTGTTGTAGTCTGCAATGCACCGTTTTTAGTTCAAATTTTCATCCAATCAGGTAATGTCTCCAAAATCTCAATGCATATACAATGGATGACGACTCCAAATCATGTGTTGCATAGTTTTCCTCATGCCTTCTCAACTTTATTGATATGTAAGTGATCACTCGATCATCTTGCATCAAGACTTTGCATAATCCTTCCTTGGATGCGTTAGTGCATACCAAGAATTCCTCATCCATGTCAGGGACCTTTAGTATTGGTGTTGTTTTCAACATCTCATTGAGCTTCTAAAATTCTTTTGCACATTTCTCGGTCCAAACAAACTTCTTTCTCCTCTTCTACAATTCTGTGATCGGATTTACTATATTCGAAAAAACCTCGATGAACCGTCGATAGTATCCTGCTAAACCCATGAAGATATGCACTTCTGGTACATTCATCGATGTAGGCCATTCCATAATAGCCTCGACCTTTACTGTATCCACATCGATACCTTTTCCGAAGATGACATGCCCTAAGTAATGAATCTTTGACTGAGAAAATGAGCATTTGAGTAGTCTCCCAAATAATGTGTTCCCTCGTAGACACTATAGTACCATGCACAGGTGTTCATCATTCTCTTCCATCGTCTGGGAGTAAATCAAAATATCTTTAATGAATACTTGGATGAACTTGTATAAGTATTTGTGGAACACCCCATTCATCAAACTCATAAATACCCCTGGGGCATTCGTTAGTACAAATGATAAAAATGTAAACTCGTAATGTCCAAACCTCATTTTAAAAGAGGTATTATGGATTTATTCTTCTTTTATCCATAACTGGTGATACCCTAATCTCAGGTGGATCTTTTAAAACACCTTCACACCTTTCATCTGATCAAACAAATCATTAATCCTTGGAAACAGATATTGATTCTTGATCATTACCTTGTTCAATTGACAATAGTAAATGAAGAGTCTCCACAACCCATCCTTCTTCCGTATGAATATAACAGGCGCACCCCATGGTGACATACTTGGAAGTATAAGTCCTAGGTCCAACAACTCCTTTAGTTTCATTTTTAACTCTTGTAACTCTCGTGTCGACATCCAATAAGGTGTTCTTTCTATCAGTTCAGTTCCCAGTTTTAGGTCGATGGTAAATTCCAACTCCCTCTTTGGTAACATCCCAGGTAAACCCTTAGGGAAGACGTCCGCAAACTCTCACACCACCGAACATTTTTCTAGATCTTCCACTATTCCCTTCTCATTTAACTCAAGGATTGAATCAAGCTTACATCCCTTGCACATGCTCTTCTATAGCTACAAGCAAGAGATGAAGCTCAGGGAGACTCCCTGATTCCGACCCACTATCACATGTCTCTGTCCCTCGTCATCGACCAAGGTCAACTATTTTTTCTTATAGTTGACTTTCGCCTCATGTGATTCCAACCAGTCCATACCGATCACAATGTCATAAGACCCTAAGTTTGTGACATGCAGGTTGTCCCTACTGAAAAAATCTCCCATGTTAAGGATTAAACCTATAAGCTTCCAACCAACATTCTATTTGGCTCGCAAAGACATTTCTACAATGCTAAACTCGTCTTGTTCGACTTCCTTTTCCTTAATTCTTTTTAGTGATGCACTAGAAGTAAAACTCTCAGTAGCACCTGGATCTATCAAGATACTAAGTGTATTGTCAATGATGGTACCTGATGTCTCGATCATAGTCGACTAGTTCTCTTCCTAGCGGTTATTCACCACTGCATGAATCTTGTAACACCCCCTTCCTCATTACGCCAACAGAACTGATAACAGGTGCAAATTTTTTTTGTTGTTTAAGGTGTGTGTGTGCGTGTAGAAGAACCGACACTCTAGACTCTACGTCGCCACTCGATACAATCAGACCCAACACACGGAAGGTTCACCCATCCAGTACCACCTAAATTTTAAGAACAACACCCTTTCTTTACGAGCTCAGATTAATTCTATTGTGCTTAATTCAAGAACAAGTCAACGTATAAGTTCGTCCTTAACCAAAAACATTACAATTCATTATCAATGACTAATAAACGCATTAAATTTATATCACCTTGACCTTGCGCATTAACAGGCACCTTCATCAATAGGGGACCTCCATAAAATACAACTTCATTAAATTTTTCCTAATGACCACACCGAGGTACATCTTAAAATCAAAAACCTAACAATAATCCCTTCCATCGAAACTACCTGGTTCTTACCACATTTGCCATAACTTAAACACTAGTTTTATTACGAGTAAATTGTAAATTTATATAATATCCATCCCAATTAAATGCCATCCATTACCAATATACTTTAATTGATAGTACATTCCCATTTACTGAACCCCAATAAGTTATGGTAATTAATTTTTGGGCCTTATATTTAGGTCATTAGTAACCATAAATTCCATAGCATAAGATAAAGTGCAAGGTCATTCCCTTTTAATACCCTAGTTGCAATTAATAAAACATAGCCACCCTATCTATAGGTTATCCAACTCTAACCTTACATTCCCTTGTATGTTCCAATGACCATACCTTTACCCAACCTACTCAAATATTATATTGACCCCGCCTATAATTCAATGACCTTGCAATTAGAAAAAAATTGGCATTCTATTATATGTCATCTATACTAAAATTACCCTCTATATTAGATTGGAAAACAAGGCTCTTACTGTACTCTCTTATGGGCCCACCACATCCACAAATTCCAAGACTATTCCCCTGATATACCCAGTAATTAAAATGACCATATTTAACACTCCCAATATTAAGAAGGACATTATAAATATTAACAATATTTAAAAGGCCAAATTTAAAAAGATAACACATTTAGAAATGAGAATATGAAAAAGGACATTATAAATATTAACAATATATAAAAGGCCAAATTTAAAAAGATAATACATTTGGAAATGAGAATATGAAAAAGGACATTATAAATATTAACAATATTTAAAAGGCCAAATTTAAAAAGATAACACATTTAGAAATGAGAATATGAAAAAGGACATTATAAATATTAACAATATTTAAAAGGCCAAATTCAAAAGATAACACTTTTAGAAATGAGAATATGTAAACTCACATCCAGTTGTTTTTATATATCGGGGCAACTAACATTATCTATTGAAAGGCCATAAAACTTCTCTACCGGATTGGGCGAATTTATCAATGATTCACCTGGAGTAAAAATAAAACGCGGCACCCTTCTTTTTAAGCAATCTGGTTTATATATCTCGGTGGCCACTAACAATTCATTCACCCATTACAGATACATCTCCAACATCCATTATAACATGATTCACTACAATGTAAGCCAAGGTATTAAGAAATCAGAACCAAGCCATTCTAGAAGTATAAGCCAAGCAACTATAATATAACTGAAACAGAACTAAATTATGTTGGGCATAATTAGCTCCATCATAATTAATTAACCTCACCAAAGGATTTTCTCATCTGGCATCCAACACCAGTCGCTGGGTCCATGCAGCGTTCAATAGTTATAATTAGGCTTTAATTCTGGGCGCTACCTATTAGGGTAAGTTTATTGTTGATACAAGTAATTTATTTGGGGCAGTCTTTTGAATATTTATTGTCATCTTGATTTTTGTGTTTTCCTGGCTCACGACATCTACAAAGTTTTTGAATTGAAGAATTATACAATGTTGTACTCAATATCTGATGAACAAGTTCAAGAAATCAAGATTGGGTGAGAAATTATATTATATGAATTTATAGACAATTATTTTCTATGAATTGTGATGCCCACTGCACTATTTGTAAAGCATTCTGACTGATAATACTTCTAACCAAACTTGTGACGTTAACAGTCCAGGTATAATGTTATTAATATTGGAGAGAACTTCTGGTCATGTTCCTTTGAAGATCTTATCCATAGAAGATGGTACTGTTTTAAAATCCTTTAATCATTTTTTGCATCGCAACACAAGGGTAGATTTCATTCAGGAGTTCAATGAAAAGATTCTTGTAAAACAGGAAAATGAGAAACTCCAAATACTAGATGTGAGTATCCTTTAATATATTTGTAGTTCTACGTCTTTTAAGAGTTTTTTGATAGGGCCAACTTTGGGAATATTTGTTTACATGTGATGAGATGATTTTATGGTGATGATTTTATTTTTTTTGCAGGTTCGGAATGCACAATTGACTGAAGTGAGCAGGACAAAGTTTATGACACCGTCAGCTTTTATTTTCTTGTACGAGAATCAATTATTTTTAACATTCCGCAATCAGACTGTTGTTGTTTGGAATTTCCGAGGAGAGATGGTGACGTCTTTTGAAGACCACTAGTTATGGCATCTTGACTGCAACACAAATAACACTTGACCTCGGACAGTGGAACCATAGTGCCAGACTTCACTTACTTGTTTATTATTTTAAACAAAAAAAATATATTGTAGAAGAAAGGCCACCGTCTTGTAAATGCATTGGACATTAATCATTTTGACAGCATCCCGTTTTCCAGCTACCAATAGACAATCGGGGGTGAAGATCCCTGTGGTTTCGTACGATATCGTGGCGTTCAGGAGGTAAGGCATTTAAAGGGGTTTCTTTTGGGAAACAGGAACCGTGGAGAAAGCCCGAACCCAGGCTGCAGCATTGAATTAACCCAACGCACCAAAGAATGGAGCAAACACTAGGAAAGGAGAGCGTGGCATCCAGCATTTTCTCAGCCAAGGACTTAACGGTAGGGGAAAGGCACGGCAGCAGAGTAATTGAGTTCACCGATAATCAAACCAATTACACTGCCCAAGGCGTAATTAATATGGGCTCCTGACATTACACCAATCAACTAGAAAACCTACCTGGGTTGACTCGATCATTAAATCATCACGCTAATAAGTAATGTAATAGGGTTAGCTAGCTTAGGTCATTTTTAAACAACATACTGGCTCCCTTCTTAAGAGATATAGCAACTGGTGGAAATTTGAATAA
This sequence comes from Picea engelmannii, assembly GCA_009831015.1. Lineage (NCBI taxonomy): Eukaryota > Viridiplantae > Streptophyta > Pinopsida > Pinales > Pinaceae > Picea > Picea engelmannii. The sequence goes on along the minus strand of ML777806.1, from coordinate 315,828 downwards.
AGGTAACTACAGAAAATCCACCCCATTGGACTCACGCATGAGCTAAAGAGTTCGCAGGCCTTATGCCTGGCTTTATCGATGGTAGTCACAGAAATTTAACAAGTGGCTGCAAGTTCCCAATCAACATCGTTTTAATATAATCATTACCCATCATAAACTATAGACTCCTAGTACAATATTATCAACTTATATCTGTAGCATTTTATACAAACATGTTTATCCTAATCTACATCCGCTGCACCTGTAATGGAGAAAGGCAAAAAGAAATTCGTTGTCAAACCTATATCGATTGCATGTCTTCAACCCAGGCCCAACCAAGTGAAACAAATGTCGACATCCATGGACCCAACTTTTAGTTTTGATACTGACCCTAACCAATGTATTGTTAAGGATTCGACGTTCGATGACCGTCTAGGGATAGGGTTCGTATTGAATAAACTGCGTCCAGAGATGTTTAAATCCGCAACTTACAACCACTGGCCGATATGGTAGGCCAACACGGATGACAAGGAGGTTATCCACATTCCACAACTCAACGCCCAGCAACACACCAGCCAACTTGCTGCCATAAGAGATCAATGTCCCAAAAAAATCGTATTGCCCAGCAAGAAGGAACGCTTAGGATTGACACCCGAACGTAGCGCAAGTTCACAATAAAACACAGTGGGATTTAACTATAAGGTCGCAGGGACTCTCACCACATAACTCCGGGGATTTAAACTATGGAAATGCGGAAATATGGAACCAAAACGCAGAGCTTTCACCATGAAAACGCAGTGGAACTAAACTACAAGCACAGGGACTTGGAACTTAAATGTAGGGTAAATTTCCCCAAAAACATAGTGGATTTGAACTATGGACACGCAGGGAGTGGGCAATATTAAATAATAATCATTCCACGGTCCTGGACATAAAATAATGAATTTCACGCAGTCAAGAATTTCTAGCAGTCAATACATTTATATATATATATATATATATATATGCATATTTTTCCCTTTTTACACAGTCCAGAACCATATATAAAAACTATGCAGCCCAGAGCGATAAGAAAAATTTACACAGTCCTGATTCGTTTAAGGACGAGGTCAATAGCTATTTACACACTCGTAGAATAAAGTTCATGCCATCCAGAATGAGAATAAAACATTATCGAGACCTGAGTATTGAAAATAAAATAAAAACATAACCACAGTCTAGAATGTAAACAATAACTATTACACTGTCTTTCATTCTACGGAAGGGCGTACCTTTGCCTGCTCGCCTCCTTTGAAGGTTTTTCCACGCGTTCCATGCAATCCTGCTCCGTGCCGACCATAGAGGACTCACCGGTACCTCCCATCCAAATGCTAGGGGTATTCTCCTTCCCCTTCAACCCCTCGAGCCGCAAAGGGGCCACACACAACCAAACAATAGCCTAGTTTCTCAGCTCGCCTCCAAGGCTGAGCTACCACTCAAGTCAGCTGAGAATCCCCAACTCCTACAAGAAATCAGTCTAGTCTCTAGTCTGGCAGCATAACAATACTAATAGCTGAAAATTCCCCTTCTTTCCCCCTCTCCCTTTCTTGTATGTAGTCTCCAACCCTAAATCCTCTTTTCTTTAGGTTTCCCCCCCACTTTTCCCTTTTATTTTCTTATTTTTCTTTTTCATTTTATTTTATTTTTTATTTTTACTCAAAGAGTATGTGCGCTCATTAATAATTCTCTTTTATTTTTACATGCGTAACTGTTTATCAATGGTAGAGGTGGTAAGGATTAATAAATTTACGGAAAAAGAATCCATTATTCATTTTCTTTATTCTATAATTTAAAGATTAAGGAATACACGACAATTTGTTTATAATATATATATATATATATATATATATATATTTCATTTTTCTATTTACATGCGTGCATTCATCATTGTAATTTATCATTATCCATCATTTAAATTCACCATTAATATATATATATATATATATATATATATATATATATATATATAGGATAATGAGAGATTAGGGTGTTGACAGACATGTATATGGGAAAAGTAAATGTATTACATAAAAAGGAATAATGAGGAATTAAGGCGAGGGATGGTGATTTAGTAATGTGAACTGGACATGTAAAAGGGAGATGGATACTGGAAGATTAAGGTGATGGAGGATAGTTTAATAAAGTAGACATGGATAATGAGAAGATAATGGTCTGAGTTTTTTTTTTGAAATTTTCTTTTGTTAAGGTCACACTAAATTTCCCCTCTTTTTTTTTCTAGAAAAGTCTTAGGCTTAGGGCTTAGATTTGGAGCTAGGTGACGATTGGTTAGGGGAATTGCTTAAGGTTTTATTCAAGTGCTGATGAATTAGGGCTAATTAGGCTGACTCCTTCAACCACATTATTGCGACGTGCCCTTCAGGACGTACCACGTGCGCCAAGGGTGCCACTCGCCTCTTGAATTTCTTTTGGGCGACGTGCCCTTCAATATGCACCATGTGCTCCAACAGTGCCACTCACCAACTGAACTGATTGGTAGACCTGTATAACCCCTGGAGTCAACACTCTGCCAGGTGAGCTTGTAGGAGACTAAGGGTTCTAAGGAATAAGGCCCCTGCCTTATTGCATTCCCCTTAGAATCATCGTGAGCGACTGTCGCAGTTCGATCCACGACAGGAGTGCTAGCAGGTGGTGGCAGGGCTCTTGTCCACCCCTCTCCCTCAACCTCTCTGCAAATCATGTGTGGCCCCTTTACTCCATATGTGATTCTGGTCGACAATCTATCGTCAGCCTGTGTCATCAACAATCATGTCAGAATGTCACATCAAATCATCAAATCAAATGAAACATCATAGTAAACATATCAACCCAAAATCACACTCCCTGACTTAGTCCGGAGTCCAAGGGGGTTCTACCGATGCCTCTACATCCTCAAGGTCAAAAACCCTGCACACTCAATGAAACTGAGTCAATAGCACCTGTCTACATCAAATATTAACACATCATGTCATCTATCAATCGCATCATAATCATGTATAAATGGTCTAACATCATAAAATTCCAGATCACTTGCAAGCAAGTGTCCTAAAAAATAAGTCATCTCAGTGCGCCATAGCGGGATGTTACATACACCTCCTCTTGGTCTAAACTTCATCCCGAAGTTTCTCAGTATAAATGCAGAAATAAAGTATCACAGTATCATAAGTCTATCTATCAAACAAAAATGGAAACTGCTGACGCATATCATATGCGTCCTCCCAGGTCGTTGAGTGCGGACTATAACTGTCCCACTCGACCTTGACCTGATCTACCATTCGACATCGTAACTGTCAAACACGATGATCTAAGATGCGGACCGGCTCAGCCATGAGCACTCCCTCGGCCGATACCTGCAAGGAACTCAAGTCAATCACGTGTGTAAGATAACTAATATAATGTCTTCAAAATAGATACACGAAAAACATCGTGCATACGCCTCAAAGAATCAGGCAAGGCTAGTCGATAGGCCACGGGCCCCTTTATCTCCACAAACTCGAAAGGTCCCACAATCCTCGGAGAGAGCTTAACTCCTTTTCCAAACTTGATCGAACTCTGATGCGGTTTAACCCGCAAGAAGACTCGATCACCAACCTTGTAACAATGGTCGACTCGGTGTGCATCGACATAACTCTTCTGTCAATCTTGCGCTTCTTTAATCCATTGTCTTATGGTTTGCATTTGCTCTTCCAATTCTTGGATCACTTCTGGTCCCACCAGGACCCTATCCTCATCCGATCCCAACTCAAGGGCGTCCGACACGGTCACCAATAAAAAACTCAAAAGGTGCCATTAGAATGGTGCTCTGGTAACTGTTGTTGTAAGCGAACTCTACTAGAGGCAAGAATTCCTCCCAACGCTTTTGTTGGTCCATCACGTACATGTGAAACATGTCTTCCAAGGTTTGGTTCGTACGTTCTGTCTGTCCATCCATCTATGGGTGATACGCAGTACTAAAGTTAAGTTGGGTTCCCAAGGCCTCTCGGAAACTCATCCAAAATCGTCCAGTAAACACCGATCCTCGATCGGATATAATCTTTTTAGGCACGCCATGCAGCCTCACAATCTCACTAATGAAAACTCTCGCTATATCAGGTGCTTCATACATCGTACGCATAGGAATAAAGTGAGTACTCTTCGTGAGAGTGTCTACTACTACAAAAATCGAGTCGTGTCTCCTTGCCGTCAGTGGCAATCCAACAATAAAATCCATCGATATAACTTCCCATTTCGATTCCGGAATGGAATATGGTTGAAGTAAACATGTCGGGTGTCTATGTTCAGCCTTTACCTGCTAACACTCTAGACATCTAGCCACAAACTTGACTAGGTCAGCCTTCATTCCCTTCCAAAAGAATAAGGGTTTAAGTTTTTCCCTCATCTTCGTAACTCCTGGGTGAGCCATGTAAACTGCTCTATGAGCCTCGCTCATGATCAACATCCTCAACTCGTCGTTAGGCGGTACATAAATCCAACCTCTAAACCTCAATAACCCATCATTATCCAATGAATATCCCTCATAACATGGTACCATCATTGTGTTTTTTCCGATAAAATCCTTAACTTCTGTGTACCAGTCATCATCACGCTGTAAGGTGAGAATCTTCTCACGTAGATTGTCTGAAGAGGTAACACCAAAAATATGCGTGGCCTCCGACTCAAGGCATCCGCCACTCGGTTCACTGTTCCCTTTATGTAAGTAATCTTGAAGTTGTACTCGCTAAGCAATTCCGACCAACGCCGTTGTCGCACGTTCAAGTCGCTTGCATAAAAATGTGTTGTAGTCCACAATGATCAGTCTTTAATTCAAATTTTCGTCCAACAAGGTAGGGTATCCCAACCTTCAAGGCATATACAATGGCTAGTAACTCCAAATCGTGCATTACGTAGTTCTCCTCATGCCTTCTCAGCTTCCTCGAAATGTAAGCAATCACTCGTCCGTCCTGCATCAATACTCCGCCTAAGCCTTCTTTGGATGCGTTAGTGCATACCAAGAAGTCTGCGTCCATGTCAGGGACCTTTAGTATTGACGCAGTTGTCAACAACTCTTTAAGCCTCTGAAATGCTTCTGTGCATTTCTCGGTCCCAACAAACTTCTTGTTTTTCTTCTGCAATTCTGTGATCGGATTTGATATTTTTGAAAAACCCTCGACAAACCATCAATAGTATCCTGCTAATCTTGAAAACTATGCACTTTTGTGACATTCATCGGCGTAGGCCATTCCATAATAGCCTCAACCTTGGCTGGATCCATGGTGATACCTTCGTCGGAGATGACGTGCCCTAGGTAGTGAATCCTCGATTGATAAAAAGATCATTTGGACCACTTCCCATATAATTTGTGTTCTCGCAACACTGTAGTACCAAGCACAAGTGCTCGTCATGCTTCTCCGTCGTCCGAGAGTAGATCAAAATTTCATCAATGAATACTTGGACAAACTTGTCCAAGTACTCGCGGAACACCCTGTTCATCAAACTCATGAATACCCCTGGGGCGTTTGTCAATCCAAAAGGCAAAACAATAAACTCGTAATGTCCAAATCTCATCTTAAAGGCGGTCTTAGGGATTTCATCCTCTTTTATCCATAACTGGTGATACCCGGATCACAAATCTATCTTGGAGAACATTGTCGCACCCTTCATTTGATCGAACAGATCATCGATTCTTTGTAAGGGACACTGATTCTTGATCGTAGCCTTGTTCAATTGATGGTTGTCAATACAAATCCTCCATGATCCGTCCTACAATCACACGTCTCTGTCCTTCATCATCATCCAAGCTCAACCATTTCGTCTTACAGTTGAGTATTGCCTCATGCGATTTCAACCAATCCATACCGATCACGACGTCACAAGATCCTAAGATCGTGACGTACGAGTTGACCCTTGTGACAAACCTTCCTAGGTTAAGGGCACAGTCCGTAACCTTTTCTCCAACCTTCTGTTCGGCTTCTAAAGCCTTCTCTAAGAATCTAACTTGTCCTGAATGACTGTCTTCTGGACGACATCGTGCAAGGTTTGAGGCATCAAAACATTTAAACCTTGCACGCAGGCTATCGTTAAGATCCAACACGAACCTGATGACCTTAAGCTTCTCAAAGTCAAGGCACGAAGCTTACCTGAGCAGCGCCATAAACGTGCCTCGTACTTGAGCATCGTACAACCTTCCTGTCATAAAGCATTGAACTCATTGAGTTGACACTCAATGAATTCCTCCAGAAGATACCTCTCTCAGAACTGTTCCTCGTACAGTTCCCATGACACGTCTTCAACGACCATTCTCAGCTGCGGTAGGAGCGTATTCCACCATAGAAGAGCACTCCCCTTCCATTGAAAGACCGCCATGCGGACCTTCATATAGGAGGTATAATTGTGAAGTGCGAAGCATATCGCCATCTTTTCCAACCATGCCTCGGTGGTCGCGCCTTTCGGGGCACCCAAGAACTCGAGAATTTGACCTTCTTGAGTTCCCAGTAAAAGCTACCTATAACGGTTGGCGTGTGCGGCGGAACCTCAGCGGGTGTCGGTGCCCTAGCCTCATCTCTGTCTAATCGGTTGATCAGTGCCTCAGACATGCACTGAAATGATCTCATCATCCCAATAACCTCACCAACTGCTATATGTTCCTGTCTGAGAACCTGCTCGCCTCCCTAGGGGTTAGACCCCTCAGGCGAAGATGCTGCTAGAGGTGTCTCGCCTCCTCCCCTAGCACCTCATCGTCTGCCTCCGCGACGTTCTCTAACCATGATTACCTTTACACACACAATCAACTCGATCAACAACATTATAATAAAACCAACTCATGTCAACAAAATCTGTAGCAGACCCCAAGTCGCAGGTTGAACTGGCTCTGATACCATATGAAACACCCCCTTCCTCGTTACGTCAATAGAACTGATAACAGGTGTAAATTTTTTTTTTGTTTAAAATGTGTGCGCGCGTGTAGAAGAACCGACACTCTAGACTCTACGTCGCCACTTGACACAATTAGACCCAGCACACGGAAGGTTTACCCATCCAGTACCACCTAAATTTTAAGAACAACACCCTTTCTTTACGAGCTCAGATTAATTCTATTGTGCTTAATTCAAGAACAAGTCAACGTATAAGTTAGTCCTTAACAAAAAACATTACAATTCGTTATCAAGGACTAATAAACACATTAAATTTATGTCACCTTGACCTTGTGCATTAACAGGAACCTTCATCAATAGGGGACCTCCATAAAATACAGCTTCATTAACTTTTTCCTAATGACCACACTGAGGTACATCTTAAAATCAAAAACCTAACAATAATCCCTTCCATTGAAACTACCTCGTTCTTACCACATTTGCCATAACTTAAACGCTAGTTTTATTACGAGTAAATTGTAAATTTATATAATAGCCATCCCAATTAAATGCCATCCATTACCAAGCTACTTTAATTGATAGTACATTCCCATTTACTAAAACCCAATAAGTTATGGTACTTAATTTCCGGGCCTTACATTTAGGTCATTAGTAACCATAAACTCCATAGCCTAAGATAAAGTGCAAGGTCATTCCCTTTTAATACCCTGGTTGCAATTAATAAAACATAGCCACCGTATCTATAGGTTATCCAACTCTAACCTTACATTCCCTTGTATGTTCCAATGATTGTACCTTTACCCAACCTACTCTAATATTATATTGACCCTGCTTATAATTCAATGACTTTGCAATTAGAAAAACAATGGCATTCTATTATATTTCATCTATACTAAAATTACCCTCTATATTAGATTGGAAAACAACGCTCTTACTGTACTCTCTTATGGGCCCACCACATCCACAAATTCCAAGACTATTCCCCTGATATACCGATAAACAATAATTAAAATGACCATATTTAACCTCCCAATATTAAGAAGGACATTATAAATATTAACAATATTTAAAAGGCCAAATTTAAAAAGATAACACATTTAGAAATGAGAATATGAAAAAGGACATTATAAATATTAACAATATTTAAAAGGCAAAATTTAAAAAGATAACACATTTGGAAATGAGAATATGAAAAAAGGACATTATAAATATTAACAATATTTAAAAGGCCAAATTTCAAAAGATAACACATTTAGAAATGACAATATGAAAAAGGACATTATAAATATTCACAATATTTAAAAGGCCAAATTCAAAAGATAACACTTTTAGAAATGAGAATATGTAAACTCACATCGAGTTGTTTTTATATATCAGGGAAACTAACATTATCTATTGAAAGGCCATAAAACTTCTCTACCTGATTGGGCGAATTTATCAATGATTCACCTGGAGTAAAACTAAAATGCAGCACCGTTCTTTTTAAACAATCAAGTTTATATATCTCGGTGGCCACTAACAATTCATTCACCCATTACAGATACATCTCCAACATCCGTTATAACATGATTCACTACAATGTAAGCCAAGGTATTAAGAAATCAGAACCAAGCCATTCTAGAAGTATAAGCCAAGCAACTATAATATAACTGAAAGGGAACTAAATTCTGTTGCGCATAATTAGCTCCATCATAATTAATTAACCTCACCAAAGGATTTTCACATCTGGCATCCAACACCAATTGTTGGGTCCATGCAGCGTTCAATAGTTATAATTAGGCTTTAATTCTGGGCGCTACCTATTGGGGTAAGTTTACTGTTGATACAAGTAATTTTTTTGGGTCAGTCTTTTGAATATTTATTGTCATATTGATTTTTGTGTTTTCCTGGCTCACAACATCTACAAAGTTTTTGATTTGAAGAATTATACAATGTTGTACTCAATATCTGATGAACAAGTTCAAGAAATCAAGATCAGGTGAGAAATTATATTATATGAATTTATAGACAATTATTTTCTATGAATTGTGATGCCCACTGCACTATTTGTAAAGCATTCTGAATGATAATACTTCTAACCGAAATTGTGACGTTAACAGTCCAGGTATAATGTTATTAATATTTGAGAGAAATTCTCGTCATGTTCCTATGAATATCTTATCCATAAAAGATGGTACTATTTTAAAATCCTTTAATCATTCGTTGCATCGCAACACAAGGGTAGATTTCATTGAGCAGTTCAATGAAAAGCTTCTTGTAAAACAGGAAAATGAGAACCTCCAAATACTAAATGTGAGTATCCTTTAATATATTTGTAGTTCTACGTCTTTTAAGAGTTTTCTGATAGGGCCAACTTTGGGAATATTTGTTTACATGTGATGAGATGATTTTATGGTGATGATTTTTTTTTTTTGCAGGTTCGGAATGGACAATTGACTGAAGTGAACAGGATAGAGTTTATGACACCGTCATCTTTTATTTTTTTGTACAAGAATCAATTATTTTTAACATTCCACAATCGGACTGTTGTTGTTTGGAATTTTCGAAGAGAGTTGGTGACGTCTTTTGAAGACCATTGTTTATGGTATCCTGACTGCAACACAAATAACATCTACATCACTAGTGACCAAGATTTAATAATTTCTTAAACACCGAATGTTAGCACTTGACCTCGGACAGTGGAACCATAGCGCCAGACTTCACTTACTTGTTTATTATTTAAAACAAAAAAAATATATTGTAGAAGAAAGGCCACCGTCTTGTAAATGCGCTGGACATTAATCGTTCTGACAGCATCCCTTTTTCCAGCTGCCAGTAGAAAATTAGGGGTGAAGATCCCTGTGGTTCCGTACCATCTCGTGGCGTTCAAGAGGTAAGGCATTTAAAGGGGTTTCTTTTGGGAAACAGGAACCGTGGAGAAAGCCCGAACGCAGGCTGCAACATTGAATTAACCCAACATGCCAACGAATGGAGGAAACACTAGGAGAGGAGAGTGCGACATCCAACATTTTCTCAGCCAAGGACGTAATGGTAGGGGAAAGGCGTGGCAGCAGAGTAATTGAGTTCACCGATAATCGAACCAATTACACCGCCCAAGGCGTAATTAATCTGGCCTCCTGACATTACACCAATCAACTAGCAAACCTACCTGGGTTGAGTCGATCATTAAATCATCACGCTAATAAGTAATGTAATAGGGTTAGCTAGCTTAGGTCATTGTTAAACAACATACTGCCTCCCTTTTGAAGAGATATAGAAACTAGTGGAAATTTGAATAAGGGTAACTACAGAAAATCCGCCCCATTTGACTCACGCATGAGCTAAAGAGTTCGCAGGCCTTCGGCTTGGCTTTATCGATGGTAGTCACAGAAATTTAACAAGTGGCCGCAAGTTCCCAATCAACATCATTTTAATATAAACATTACCCATCATAAACTATAGACTCCTAGTACAATATTATCAACTTATATCTGTAGCATTTTATACGAACAGGTTATCCTAATCTACATCCGCTGCACCTGTAACGGAGAAAGGGAAAAAGAATTTTTTTGTCAAACCTATATCAATTGCATGGCTTTAACCTAGGCCCAACCAAGTGAAACAAATGGTGACATCCATGGACCCAACTTTTAGTTTTGATACTAACCCTAACCAATGTACTGTTAAGGATTCACCATCTAGGGATAGGGTTCGTATTGAATAAACTCCGTCCAGAGATGTTTAAATCTACAACTTACAACCACTGCCCGATATGGAAGGCCAACACGGACGGCAAGGAGGTTATCCACAGTCCAAAACTCAACGTCCAGCAACACACCAGCCAACTTGCTGCCATAAGAGATCAACGTCCCAGAAAAATCGTATCGCCCAACAAGAAGGAACGCTCAAGATTGACACCCGAACGCAGTGCAAGTTCAAAATAAAACGCAGTGGGATTTAACTATAAGGGCCCATGGACTCTCACCACATAACTCTGGGGATTTAAACTATGGAAACGTAGAAATATAGAACCAAAACGCAGATCTCTCACCATGAAAATGCAGTGGAACTAAACTACAAGCACAGGGACTTGGAACTTAAATGTAGGGTAAATTTCCCCAAAAACACAGTGGATTTGAACTATGGACACGCAAGGAGTGGGCAATATTAAATAATAATCATTCCACGGTCCTAGACATAAAATAATGAATTTCACACAGTTAAGAATTTTGAGCAGTCAATACATTTATATATATATATATATATATATATATATATATATATATATGCATATTTTTCCCTTTTTACACAGTCCAGAACCATATATAAAACCTATGCAACCCAGAGCGATAAGCAAAATTTACACAGTCTTGATTCGCCTAAGGACGAGGTCAATAGCTATTTACACACTCGTAGAATAAAGTTCAGGCCATCCAGAATGAGAATAAAATATTATGCAGACCTAAGTATTGAAAATAAAATAAAAACATAACCACAGTCCAGAATGTAAACAATAATTATTACACTGTCTTTCATTCTACGGAAGGGCATACCTTTGCCTGCTCGCCTCCTCTAAAGGTTTGCCCATGCATTTTGTGCAATCCTGCTCCGTGCCGACCATAGAGAACTCAACGGTACCTCCCAGCCAAATGCTAGGGGTACTCTCCTTCTCCCTCAGCCCCCCAAGCTGCAAAGGGGCCACACACAACCAGACAATAGCCTAGCTTCTCAGCTCGCCTCCAAGGCTGAGCTACCACTCAAGTCAGCTGAGAATCCCCAACTCCTACAAGAAATCAATCCAGTCTCTAGTTTTGCAGCATAACAATACCAATATCTGAAAAGTCCCATTCTTTCCCCCTCTCCCTTTCTTTTATGTAGTCTCCAACCCTAAATCCTCTTTTCTTTA
>ML777806.1:288840-304021 GCA_009831015.1 Picea engelmannii | reverse complement strand
ATTTTATTTTTTATTTTTACTCAAAGAGTATGTGCGCTCATTAATAATTCCATTTTATTTTTACATGCGTAAGTCTTTGTCAATGGTAGAGGTGGTAGGGATTAATAAATTTACGGAAAAAGAATCCATTATTCATTTTGTTTATTCTATAATTTAAAGATTAAGGAATACACGACAATTTGTTTATAATATATATATATATATATATATATATATATATATATTTCATTTTTCTATTTACATGCGTGCATTCATCATTGTAATTTATCATTATCGATCATTTAAATTCACCATTAATATAGATATATATATAGGATAATGAGAGATTAGGGTGTTGACAAACATGTATATGGGAAAAGTAAATGTATTACATAAAAAGGAATAATGAGGAATTAACGGGAGGGATGGTGATTTAGTAATGTGAACTAGACATGTAAAAGGGAGATGGATACTGGAAGATTACGGTGATGGAGGATAGTTTAATAGAGTAGACATGGATAATGAGAGGATAATGGTCTGAGTTTTTTATTTGAAATTTTCTTTTGTTAAGGTCACACTAAATTTCCCCCCCTTTTTTTTTCTAGAAAAGTCTTAGGCTTAGGGCTTAGATTCAGAGCTAGGTGACGATTGGTTAGGGGAATTGCTTAAGGTTTTATTCAGGTGATGATGACTTAGGGCTAATTAGGCTGACTCATTCAACCACATTATTGCGACATGCCCTTCAGGACGCACCACGTGCGCCAAGGGTGCCACTCGCCTCTTGAATTTCTTTTGGGCGATGTGCCCTTTAGGATGCACCATGTGCTCCAAGGGTGCCACTCGCCAACTGAACTGATTGGTAGAGCTCTATAACCCCTGGAGTCAACACTCCGCCAGGTGAGCTTGTAGGAGAGTAAGGGTTCTAAGGAATAAGGCCCCTGCCTTATTGCGTGCCCCTTAAAATCATCGTGAGCGACTGTCGCAGTCTTCCCTCACGACATCGTGGATCCTCTCAAACTAGGTAATCGCTAACCTACAATTCAAGCCATGGAGGGAGTGCTAGCAGGCGGTGGAAGGGCTCCTGTCCACCCCTCTCCCTCAACCTCTCTGCAAATTGTGTGTGGCCCCTTTACTTCATATGTGAGTCTGGTCGGCAAGCTATCGTCAGCCCGTGTCATCAACAATCATTTCAGAATGTCACATCAAATCATCAAATCAAATGAAACATCATAGTAAACATATCAACCCAAAAGCACACTCCCTGACTCAGTCTGGAGTCCAAGGGGGTTCTACCGATGCCTCCGCATCCTCAAGGTCAAAAACCCTGGACACTCAATGAAACTGAGTCAATAGCACCTGTCTACATCAAATAGTAACACATCATGTCATCTGTCAATCACATCATAATTAGGTATAAATGGTCTAACATCATAAAATTCCAGATCACTTGCAAGCAAGTGTAAAAATAAGTCATCTCAGTGCACCAGAGTGGGATGTTACAAATCTAATGGGCCTTGCCCAAATATCCCATGGTAGTGGATTCGGTTGATCCAGATGCCCTGGTCATCTCCATTGGGAAGTCACGCTGGTAATGTGGCTCCCCACCTGTAGAACACCCTTTATTCAGTCAAGTACTCATGGTACTCGAAGTAGAAGAGGACGAACCAGCTGCCTGGAGCCCTAGTTTGTTCTACTGAAAAGGCCTAAACTGTTGTTGTTGCAGTTGACACTTCTACTAGTGTTGTGGCCCTCGGTAATAATTATGTTGCTAAGGCATTGGCCGTCGAGGTGTATTGAAAGTGGATCCTCTCTAGAATCCATGTTATCCTGGTGAATGGCTAGCTAGTCTCTAATGCTCTTGCACACTAGATGACACCTGCCCCACTGGTCTAGCTGGAGTCCTTCTCTAACCCCCACTGATAAGCTCCTCCTCTACTATGAAGGCCTTGTGGAAAACATCATGCAAGGTTTGAGGAATCAAAATCCCAACCTTTGCAAGAATGTTGTCATTAAGGAAAAACATGAACTTGTTGACCTTAATTTTCTTATTATTCAGGTGGGGAGCATACCAAAGTAGATTCATAAAATGGGCCTCATACTCGGGCACCATATGGCCACCTTGTCACAAGGAATTCAACTCATTGGGCTGACACTCAATGAATTCCTCAGATAGATACCTTTCTCGGAACCGTTCCTCGAACAGTTCCCATGACACATCTTCATTGGCCATGTTCAATTGTCGTAGGAGAGTCTTCCACCATAGAAGAGCGTTCCCCTTTAGTTGATAGACCTCCATGTGAACCTTCACGTTGGAGGTATAGTCGTGAAGTGCAAAGCACATATCCATATTCTCCAACAATCTCTCGACGGTTGCATCATCTGGGGCACCAAAGAAGTCAGGAAATTTGACCTTCTCAAGTTCGCAATGAATGCTACCAATATCGACCAGAGTGCACGGTGGACCCTCAAGAGGTGCCATCACCCTGGCCAGATCTCTGTCCAAATGGATGATTAGTGCCTCAGACATCCTCTAAAAGGACCTCATTAGCCCAACCGCATCACACACAACTCTTTGTTCTTGCCCAAAAACATGTTTGTCTGTCTGAGTTTTTGACCCCTCAAGTGTGGATTCTATTGGGGGCATCATGCCTTCTCCCCTAGCACCCCATTGTCTACCTCTGCGGCATCCTCTAACCATGATTACCGAATCCGAATACAAATAATTTTTTAAATAGTGACATTATAATCAAATATATAACCAAAGGAAGTTATAGTGATCCCAAATCGCAGGTTGAATCGGCTCTCATAGCATATGTAACGACTCCTTGAGGTTACGACAGCATGTGATGTAATTCTTTTTTTTTATTTTTTATAGAAAGGTAATAACGACAATACATTCAATTATTGCAACTCGACGACAAACACAATGCACACAATTCGCAAAACATACAAACATACAAACCTATCATACTACCACATCGTGCATTAGGGAGAAACATATGACGTCCAATTAGAAAAAGAATAATAACGCCTACAATCCAAAAGACAATCCTTAATCGAACAAGCGCAATAGCACCAACTGACACATGTAACATGAACCTTCAATGCGAGCACTAATTAGCAATCAAGAATAAAAAATGCAAGGTGATAAAGTAAATAACATTAGTACTTTAGTGGCCTTTCACTGTGTGTCACGAGATAATCTAATATTATACAATACTTTAATTAGCCTTAAATTTATGAGTGCGCAAAAGATATCTGCGATACATCATGTATCCAACAATAACCCACTTGAGGCACAATTCTATTTACCACAAGATTCTTCCACCTATTAACTTGTAACCACGTTGGTAAGATAAAATATGATTTTATGATTCCTTCTAAAACATTAATGGAGTCTCTAATAAAGAAGGAGTGACACCTCAATTTAATGGTGAACATCGTTAACTTCCATTTACACAATTTAATAAATTAAAGATTTAAATTAAAAGGGATCCAATCATTGGTAATAAGGCTTGGGATAACCATTTCGTAAAATAGGTTTTGCTAATGGTCAATCATGCTTATAAAGGAAAAACTATTCATCACTCAAGATGTATTTAAGAACCGATATTTACTATCTTGCGTCCACTTTTAAATTGGTATTATTTTATTTATAAATTTTGTAAATTATAATCTGGGTGAAAATAAGCTACAATCATTGTATGCATAGTAACACAAGATATCATTCATAACTTAACCATTATAATAATTAGATGATATTCCTTCTTTATTTGGTTTTGTGTGCCTCTTTGTATCAATTGTTTTTATTTTTCCCCATTAATTAATGTTTTGGTGATCTAATACTATCAAGACACTATCATTAGTGAATTCCATGCCTACATATAACCTAATGATTAGGATTAAGGGATGGGATTGTTGTGTTGTAAGAACCTGCTGCCTCGTCACATTTTATTCCACATACATGATTTCTTTGTTGGAGTGTTTTGACTTCTAAGTTTGTTAACATGGTGCGCATGATCATTAAAAATGATTCTTAAGGTTGTTGGTGTTTCTTTTACCTATTATTATAGATCATGATCATTAAAAATTATATCCTAAAGTTTCATCAAGAGAAATTTTGAAAGTAAAAGAATGACATTCCATATCTTGTAGTCATAAGATATGTTTTTTGTAATTATCTACATTTTTCGCGATTTCCCTTAAGAGAGGAGTAGAGAATAATCTGGTTGTTGTAATAGTGCAGAAAAATATTTTTAAAACGTGTCAATACTTGAAGATTGAGAATCTCTTGTCAAAATAATTGAAGATTATCATTAGTTACAATATTAATTCGAGAGGTTAATATTCAATAAATGAGATCGTAATTTGAGTGTTGTTCCATGAAAGAATCTTGAGATCGTTGAAGGATATGTCAAAACCTTTATAAAGTTACCAATGTGTAGAGGTTATACCAGGATTGACTATATGAGAGAATTACTACCTTAAAGGAGTAAATGAGATCCTGCAATTAGTTTTTCCCTCGATAAGTTTCTTATTTGGTTTTCTTCATATTTTGGTGTACAGGTTCTGCAGGCAAAAGAAATAAATACATGGAAGAATGGTTATGCATGCCATTATTCTATATTACACAAATTGAATAGTTACGCTTGCCATCTGTCCAAGGTATATAACTAAATCTTGAATCTCCTGTTGTGAAATTAATGCAAGGTTTTGAAAACTCTATAACTATTACATGCAACGGATTGCAACCATTATGCTTATAATGGAAAATGCAAATGCGCCCGGGATAGTTAAAAGTTATCTTTGCGCATTTTTAAAAAAAAATTGTGTGTTTAATCAAGGGGACTAAACTGTAGGCGTGCTTAACCCCAAGTCTCAAAATTATAACTGCGGAAAGGGAGTTTCCAATGCAACAATGTGTGGTGAATAATCAAACATGTGCAGTAACATGGTAACTGTATCACAGTATCCTTGTATAACTGACACATCATTCTAAGCCAACGAGTATCCAAGACCTTCCTAGAATTAATCTTATCAGTTTGCAACTCCTAAAACTACTCCAATCCCTTCGACTGAATTACAGAAATGCCCCTAAAAATAAGTAACCAAATATGTGATCATTATCACAGTTATTGTGGGCCTTCATTACTTTTTATAAGTAGGAAGTAATAGTATATATTAACTATCATAAGGAGTAACCAATTTAGAGAAAAGGAAATTATTGTTGAGAGGTTGATGACATTTAAAATCCATATGTTTTCTAATAATTTCCGATAAAGAAATTGCATACAAGGGATAACAGAAACGCGGGTAGGGATTTAAAAACAAAACGTAGGCAAGGTTTGAGTCTGGGGCTCATTCTGGCCACATGAGAAAAATGGAGACAACCTCAAGGAAGAAAAATGAAATTCCACAAGAAAATTGCAGCTAGAAATAAATCATTTGCAGCAAGAATTAAATCATTTGCAGCATAAAATTAATTAGAAGAAATAAACCAATTCTAGAGAAATCATTGTGTGGAAGCATGAGTTTGTAGAGAATAAATCACAATAATCACAAAGGCTGACGAGGGAATAAATGATCAAGAGAAAATTCCTTTTTGGGAAGAGAAAGGATCCTACAATTATTATCCATGTAGAGGAAAGAAGGGAATTTGAATATAAATCCTTAACAGCAGAGTGAAAGATAGTCAATTCAGCTCCTGGTCGACTACTCAGGAACATACTAATAACTTGAAGGATAAAGGAATAGAAGATAAAAAAGCGTTTTCTCCTTGTATTAAAAACAATAAAAAAAAGTAGAGAAGTCATTTACATTCAGAGTTTGAGTTCGACATTGGAAATAAAATCAAAAGTACAGTGAGCATAAGGTTGGGATAACTTTGAATTCTTTGTTCATAAAACGTTGGGATCTTCAAGAAAAATTCACTGAAATAAGAAAATGAAATCTCTAGATAGTATTACACTAAATAAAACATAAACTTTAACACAAAAGAGGGACGCTAACTAAAGGTGCACGAACATAATTTAACTACCCTTCAACGAAATTTCACAAACGTAAGTTTTTAGGACAAAAAATTAACTAAAATGTTAATTCATTGGCGCATACACGATTTTGACATTAAAGAGATGCATATACAGGGAATTTAACTACAATCCAATACAAATATACACATGAGTATTTTATCCCACTAGAAATGCTCTGAAGTTGTTTTCCCACATGCACTTCATCCCACTCTCGCTTTCCTATCGATGTGACCTCACTGATACCTCCCCGCCAATGCTAGGGGTACTCTTCTTCCCCATGATCCCCCTAAGCCAAAAAGGGGCCATACACACAATACCAGAGAATGTTATCACCCAACTCGCCTCGCAAGGTCAAGATACCACTCGTCAAATGAGATGGGTATCCCAACTCCCACAAGAGAAAGTTTAGTCTAGATGAAATTCGACGGTGTAACATTATGCAAGCCAGATGTGATCCATACTCCTCCTCTGCCATCCCTTTTATAGAATTTTATTATTCATTAGTTTCCCAAAACCCTCATTATATTCCTTTTTCATTTAATTAATTTCTAGAAACCTCCCCCATACACATGTCGTTTGATTCCCTAGGTTCACTAGAAAATAAATTTATTAATTAATTAAATTTCTTTATTTCCCTCACCCACCTAAAATCAT
Source organism: Picea engelmannii (assembly GCA_009831015.1). Taxonomy (NCBI): domain Eukaryota; kingdom Viridiplantae; phylum Streptophyta; class Pinopsida; order Pinales; family Pinaceae; genus Picea; species Picea engelmannii. Next base: position 297,359 of record ML777806.1, on the reverse strand, counting down.
TCCTAAAAATTCTCATCGGTGTCCCATTATTCCATTACAATTCTTAAATCAATTACTCCTTACTTAATTCTTAGTTAAGTTCATAAATAGAAAGTTCCAAAGGCTAGATTCCTTACTAAGTTAGGCATTCCCCTTTTTCTTTAAGATTATCCATTTCTTTAAGTTTTCCCTTTTCCTTAGGTTTCCCCCTTTCCTTTAAGTTTCCCTTTTTTTTAAAGTTTCCCCTTTTTTATAACTAAGTTCATAATTAGCACGTTTAGATAAAAGCAACCAATACCGCTTTTATTAATTAAACCTTTATTAAAATTTCCACTTTAATTATTAATGCTTGAATTTTATTTACCCCCTTCCTATTATATATCTAAATAATTTATTTTTTCCTAGGTTCTTAAGAGAAAAATAGTTATTAAACTTTACTTATCACATAATTCATTTTAAGGCTAACCATGGCCTAAGGAGGCACAGTTTTCTAGGCACTAGGTTTATTCACTTATTATTTAAAATCGTGACGTGTCCTTCAGCATACACCACGTGATACAAGGGTTCCACTCACCTATTTCCATTTTATTCACGCGACGTTCCCTTCAAGATGCACTACGTGCTCCAAGGGTGCTACTCACCTCTTGACTAAATTTGGTAGACGTCAAACCCCTGGAGCCAATAATCCGTCAGGTGATCTTGTGGGAGACCAAGGGTATATAAGGAATAAGGACCCTACCTTATTGCGCTCCCCTTAGAATCTTCATGAGTGACTGTCACAGTATTCCCTCATAGCATTGTAGGTCTTCTCGAACTAGGTAATCATTAACCTACAGTTTGAGCCACAATGAGAGTGCCAATAGGTTGTGGCAGAGTTTCTACAACACCTCTCCCTCAATGACTCTGGTTGTTGTGTGTGACCCCTTTACTCCAAATGTGAGTTTGGTCGACAAGATATCGTCATCCTGCATCCAACAATGAATCATTTTATCAATAACAATCAACATTATAAAATAAAATCATAATTACATATGACACATCAACAACATTAAAACCCTAACAATCCACTCCCTAACTTGATCCAGAGTCCAAGGGGTTTCATCCATGCCTCGACATCCTCAACATATAAAGTCCTGCACACTCAACATAACCCATTCAATAACACATGTCTATGTAAATTCAACAAAATAACATATCATCAAATACACATTATCTCATAATCATAATAAAAACAACCAATAATATAATGACCCGGATCACTTGCATGCAACTATCCTCAAAGAATAAGTTCTCTCACTGTGCGCAAAAGTGAGATGTTACACCATACAATATAAATATTTCTCTCATAAAAAAATTAGCGATATTAATTGTTTTATAAGTAGACTTCACAGGTACAAAATATGCAGATTCGCTAAGTGCATCAATCATTACCATAATCGAGTCATTTTTCATTTGATTCTTAGGCAAACCTGTGATGAAGTCCAACAAGATAATCTCCCACTTCCATTATGGTATAGGTAGAGGATGTAGAAGATTGGGTGGATGGTAATGTTCAACCTTTACATGTTGACAATCTAAACATTTAGATAGATATTTAGTTGTTTCACTCTTCATGTTAGGCCAATAAAATAATTTTTTTAAGGATGTTATCATTTTGTGGTATCCTAGATGACCAAAATATGACCTTTTTTGAAATTCGTGAAGAATTGTTGATTCTCAATCAGCACAATTAGGTATGTACAACCTATTTTTGAACCTTAGAAGTCCATTTTTATCTAAACTCATATCTGTTTTGTTCAATTTTTCTGCATTTTCTTGTAATTTTGTTGTTGTTTTGATGTAATTTTTTTCATTACAGCTTGTAGATTTTATTCTTGTTTTGATGTTGTTTTCTTCTTTGCTAAAACTTATCTCATAAAGTCCATTAGTCCTTCGACTTAGAGCATCTCCAACTTTGTTTTCCTTTCCTTTAATGTGTCTTAGTTCGAAATCAAATTTACTTAAAAAGGATAGCCATCTCACTTGCCTTGCATTGATATTTGGTTGACTGAATAAAAAATTTACACCACTATTGTCGGTTAGTAGCAGAAACCTTCTCCCGATTAAATAATGTCGCCAAATTTTCAGAGCATGAATTATGGCTCATAATTCAAAATCATGTGTAACATAATTCATGTTCTTTCAGTTTACGTGATTCATCACAAATCACATGTCCATCTTGTGTTAGAACACCTCCCAAGCCTTCTTTTCTTGCATCCATGCAAACTGTAAAATATTTATCGGGATATGCTACCCTTAGGATAGGTGTTGTAGTTAATAGTCCTTTTAATTTATCAAAGTTGTCCTGACACTTTTGTGACCAACTAAATATTATTCCCTTTTTTTGTAGGGATGTAATTGTATACGCAATCTTAGAAAATCCTTTGATAAATATTCGGTAATAACTAGTAATTCCCATGAATGATCTGATTCCTTCTACATCCTTACAGATAGTCCATTTCATAATGAATTTTATCTATTGAAATATTGTAACTGCAAAGAGTATTCTAATTATTATTGATGTATTATTCATTAGATCAATTCCCTTTTGCGGATTGATCATGTTGGGTATTGTAAATGACCAAATCCCCTTTTGTGGATTAGTCAAACCCTAATTGTAATGTTAAGAATAAAAAGTCAGCCCAAAATTTATTAAAGGTGGTTATAACCACCTAGAATAATAATTCAGCGTTGCGAGTGAAAGACACATCCGTCCAGACGTACCATATTGTATAAATAAAGAGGCTAGCGCCTCATTTGGACACACACTCACTTGTTCATCAAAGCACACATTCGAAGATGCAATTGGAGAAGAAAGAAGAGAGAGAGAGGCACATTCTTGGGTGAGGACTTTCTATATTTGTTTGCATTATCTCTTGGCATTGTACTAGCTATCTATATTAAGGAAGTTTTTTCTGGGTTTTCTCCCCTATGAGGGTTTCCCAGGATAAATGATGTGTCTCTTGTGATTGTGTATTTCTACGTTATTCTATTTATGCTATGGTTATCTAGTCAAATGAAAAGAAACCTAATAATATCTTAAAACTTGACATTATCTTCTCTGGATCAACTCTACTACCCTCTTCGGATATCACGTGTCCTAGGTACTGTATCCTTCTTTGGTAGAAGTTGCACTTATCAAACTTCTCATACAACTTGTGTTTCCTTAAGGTCTGCAATACTATGTTCAGATGTTCTTCATGTTCTTCTTCTATTTTCAAGTAAACTAAAATAACATTGAATAACATCAACAAACATTTATCCAGATATTGACTGAATATACTACTCATGAAACACATAAAGGTTATTGGTACATTAGTAAGACCAAACAGAATTATGACAAACTCATAGTGTCTGTAACATGTTCTAAATGTTGTTTTATTTATATCTTTCTCTTTTATTCAGACTTGGTGATAACCAAATCTTAAATCCAACTTAGAGAAGATCTTTTCTCCTCCCACTTAGTCAAACCGGTCATTAATTCTGGGTAAATGATACTTATTCTTGATCATCATCTTATTTAGTTATCGATAGTAAATGCATAGTCTCAAAGTCCCATATTTATTGTTAACAAAGAGAATCGGTGCTCCCCAAGGTCAGACACTTAGCTTGATATATTCTTTATCTAAGAGTTCTTACAGATGAATTTTTAGTTCCGTTAATTTTGGTAAACTCATTCTATATCGTGCCTTAGATATCGGGGCAGATCCAGGTAGTATATTGATAGAGAAATCTATCTCTCTTGTTGGAGGTAGTTCTGGTATTTCATTCACAAATACATCTCTAAACCCATGTAGGATGGTAACGTCCTTTAAACTGGGTTTGTTTTCCTTTTCTAACAGATTAGTTACCTAGACAACATAAAATTGGAAACCTTTGTTCATTCATTTCTTAAACTGCATGGTTATTATCTGCCTAACCAAAATTAGTTTTCTAATCCCTTGTATCATCTTAATGGTGTTGTTTCCATCTCTGTAAATAAGTGACTTTTCGTAAAAGTTTAAAATTAATTTACGTTTCTCTAACGAGTCCATTCCAATGATTATATCGTAAGATCCCAAAGGTAAAATGTTTAGATTTAACTTTGTACCTTGACTGTATATGATTTGTGATCAGGACCGTCATAGTCCTTAGAATAAACATGCTATCCATAATGTAGCTCGTAATAGACTATCATTAATCATCTATTGTCCACTTCTACATAATTCTCTTATCTCCGATCAACAATGTATACTATGGAATATACACTATAGACTATTGTATAGTCTATCGATAATACTAACCATAACAATGTATGAATCATTTATCGTATAGACTATCATATGGATATAACCATAATACTATCCATATCAATATATATATCATTCAAAATACATATTATTATATGGATACTATAATGCTAACACTATCCTCAACAATACATACATTGTTCAATCATACAGATTAGTATATGGGCACCAAAACACTACACTATCCACAATAAATGTATATCATTTAAAATACAACCTATTATATGGATACTATAACATGTATGACTTTAGCATAAATGATATACCAAACGATTAACATACATACTATTATATGTTACCATAACACTAACACTATCCTCAATGATATACCTATCATTTAACGTATAAACTAATATGTGGATAACATAACGTCGTACACCCTTTGTATAGTGTATCGAACATATACCATAATTGGAATGTTAGTAACCCTACCCAACTAGTGACATGGCTCAACAATAAATTGGCTCAAAACCATTTTAATTGTGGCTGACAGGTTGGGTCCTATAGGCATTTAAGACTGCCTTGGCCCATTAATGCAGAGACTTGTCTCGTACCCTTTAGAATTGACACTTAGGTGATACTTCCCAACGTGGGCTCGTCACCTCCTTGTATTCAAATGGCATGACATAGGGTGTACCAAAAACTATTACTCCTCTTCGTGAGGCCTTCGAGGTAACCCATGTTTTCGTTTCTTTCCACTTAGTCTGTAACACACATTACCTCTATGTTTTACATGACTGGAGTTTTTGTAGGGATTGACTTTGTTAAGCGATGGCCTCTACGCAAAAATGCGAACGAATGTTTTCATATGGATCATTTATGTGAGTGATGGATGGAGAAGAAATGCCCATGTATGGTTCTTCTATGAGCAAGGTAAGTGGATAGTTATGTTTCTTATGTTCTCTATATCCTGTGAATCAAATCTATGTTTCAGTTCAATCTAAAACTATAAGAGAGGTTTCATGGAAAATCTTCTCGTTTTTTTCTTTCATTGTTTGAGAATTTACAGTGTATTACAGTCGCGCCCCCGTAGTGCATTTTCTGTAGGATTCCACTGTGTTTATGGTACCTTGTAAGTTAGAAGAGACGCCTTGAGACTTAGTGCTCGGTTTGAGGTTCCTTCCGAGATAGACCATCGCCTGAAACGCTATTAATGTTAAGCCCTTTGTTTTCCTTTCACGTTTTCTTGTCCTCATCATTGTAAAAATTGTTCACCTTACCCTCTGAGATTTGTCCAAGATCCCAACCCTTTCTACACAGGTTGGTGTTATTTGGAATCATATGTTGTTGAAAAATCCATAGGAAAGTTTCATAATTACCTTCTATGTATATATATATATATATATAAACCCTGTGTGGGAAATTTCACAAATCACATTCTCGGTATATATGTAACGATATTGACATTCTGTGGGAAATTCTGTAACTTATACTCTTTGTAAATATATAGCAAATTAACACTCTATGGGACATTTTGTAATTTGTACTATGTCTATATATATATATATATATATATATATATATATAGCAATCATATATATGGAAAAATTAACCCTTTGCGGGAAATTCATAAATTACATCTTGTGTAAATACATAGCAATAATATATATGGCAAGATTAATCATCTATGGGAAATTTGTAAATTACATCCTATATATAGAGAGAGAGATAACATATATGGAAAAATGTATCCTTTGTGGAGAAATTCATAAATTTTGTCTCGTGTAAATACATGGAAAATTAGTATAACCTTACTGTAATGTTATTTAATTTTAGTGAATCATTGTGAAGAATGCACAGGTCACTTCTTATGTGCCTCTTATGAATTCTTATTGATTTAATACTTCCCTCACTGTGACCGGTTCCCAAATTGAAAAAAAAATAGTATATGATTTCGGGAAAATTAAAATGTGATCTTTGTTTAGATGTTGACTTTGCTAGGATCAACTCTTCCATTTACTGGTCCTCTACATAGGGATTGGATATTTATTAATATGTGCTTCCTATTGATTAATCTATTCATTATCTATTTCAGTAATAATTACTTATTGTCATTTTTCTCTGTTTTATAAGTGGAAATCGTATGCATTAATATGTGAAATTAATTATGGGGACCTTTTCTTCTTTGTGAGGGTACCCATTAGTCGATTTTGGTTCCACTCCTCCTACTCTTGGATCATGGAAAAATTTTCTCAAAAGAATAAAAGGATATATGAACCTTCATCAGGGCTCAAGGTAAGTATTGTCCTTGATTTATTCTTATGATTTGTTTTCCGTTAAAATGCTAGTATAGTTTTTTAAACCCTTATTTTTCTTCTTTTGCAAGTTATGCAAATCGAGCTAATCAGATGATGGAACATCTTGCTTGAAAGTTATTTGAGTTCTGATCCATGCGCTCATTACTTCAGTTACATACAAATTATGTGTACACTTTCTTAGATCTAAGTTTACAATTTGTGGAGTTTGGATTGTGGTACTCCAACTGTAATAATTTTTTTTTTAACAATGATCGATTGAATACAATGGTTTATTTTGTCTGATACTTTGATTTAATCTATTTAATAATTTAGTATGTATATGTATAATCCAATTGTCAATAGGAACATATCAAACAATTCTACCATTTCTTTATTCCTGAGCACGCACACACACACACACACACACATATATTTAAATATATATGTACCACCATATATAATGGTAAATAGGAACATAAAAATAGTCTGTTATTTATTTATGTATGAGAACATGCACACACACACACACACACACACACACACACACATATATATTTAAATATATATGTACCACCATATATAATGGTAAATAGGAACATAAAAATAGTCTCTTATTTCTTTATGTATGAGAACATGCACACACACACACACGCACACACATGTAGACTTAAATAAATATGTACCACCATCACATTTCAAATAAACAATGTAATACGAATTATTTAACTATGATAAGACATCATATTCCCAACAACGATAATCATAAACATAACATTAACAAGAAATGAAAACCAATATACATATCTGAAACTTGATGCTGGAATAAAAATGTAACAACCATGTTCCACCCATCCGTAGAACATAACAACCAAGTTCACTTGTTATGTTCACCCCCTAGCCTTACCATGAGTCCATAAGGGAAAAATCAATGATCATCCTTTATATAGTCACCATCCACAGATCATAAATTCCTTTGCTTTAGACTAATAGTGCTCATAACAACAAAATAGTTTCCTTTCCCCAACATACTAAGAAATGTCCTCCCTCCTCCATATGTTGTTTTTATATGCTTCTTGTGCCTAGGTATTTCCTTCCCTCATTGGGAAGTTCACAGCTTTATAAATCCATGATTTTTAGGGGCTTCTAGTGATCAAATTCCACATTTTCCACTTGTAAAAATTAGCCTTGAGGTAACTCAAACATGTTCCCCACCAATGGAGTCATGGTCAACTATTTTTAACCTGGTTGTTCGATTTGTATTCAATCATTTAATTCATTAAAAGTTTGTCTTACACATGTGTCAAATAAAAGATAACAGTTGGGAAAGTCTAATATTTGCCCAACATTCATCAACAATTAATTTCAACAATCAAAATTCCAAATTCGGATTTTGCATAAATGGGAAATAATTTCCAAATCCGAATTTTCCAAAATGGAAAATTATTTCAAAGTTCACTTAGAATTTAATATTCTAAAATTTCAGGATATTACATTTATGTTCGCGACGCTAGAAAAAAACAATAAGATGTGTATAATAATATGATCATTACACTATGCTAAAGTCATATGTTGTTATGTTATCCATATAATAGTCCATATGTTAAATAATATATAAATATTGTTATGGATAGTGTTAGTGTTATGGTATCCATATGATAGTCTATATGGTAACAATATATATATATATATATATATTGTTATGGATAGTGTTAGAGTTATGGTATCCATATGATATTCTATATGGTAAACGATATATATATCATTATGGTTAGTGTTATTGTTATGGATAGTTTATATGATAGTCTATAGTCTATATTGTTGATCGGAGCTACGAGAATTATGTAGAAGTGGATGATATATGATTAATTGTAGTCTATTACGCACTTTATTATGGATAACATGTCTTGACATAGACATGGTGGTTATTCTAAGGGCTATGACAACCTTGGTCACAATTTTCTTCAATAAAAATAAG
>ML777806.1:262550-281440 GCA_009831015.1 Picea engelmannii | reverse complement strand
ATATTTAATTAATTAATTAAATCACTTTAATTAATTAATTAACCTTTTTACCTCTGAAAATCTCCTTATCTCTCCTTGTGGCTTCCCTGGCCACTGAAAGTCACTTCTAGCCATCCCATCCTGTAGTGTTGCTCCTCCCAATTACAATGAGATATTACACTGAGATGTTCCTCCAAGTAATGTGCCCAAAATGCCCTCTTCAGTGATTTTAATTAACTTATAGCTCAAAATAGTCAAAATCATGGAAATCGTCGGAATGGAACGAAACCAAAGCCAACCTGTGCGGAATGGATCATAATGATGGAATATGATGATAAATGCCAAATGGACCCCACAATGCCTCTCAAATACCCCTTTACTCTCTATAACATCCATTTGGCTACTCTGGTCATCATAAGTCTCTACCCTGTGATAATGTCCCAAAGTGGGGACATTACAGTCCTCCCTGCTAGAAAATTGCTTGTCCTCAAGCAATAGCCAAATCCACTCAACTAAAATGATAGGATCCCATGTCCACCTATGGGATACACAGTATATCCCATCCCACGATGAACAATAGCACACTCCACCACCTGGATCCCATATCAGGAAGTGAACTGCAATACTCTGTGAAGAATAGTCCTGGAAGATGTCAACCCTGTCAACCTCCTGCACCTAACCCATGGCCTCATCTCAAAATGATTCCATCCTCCAAATATCTAGCAATATCCACATGGTCTCCATCAACTGCACATGATGATGCCAGAATGAGGTACTACAAGATCTCCGTGAGGCACCCTCAAGCGCTGTGCTAAATGGAAAGTTAGAATAACTTCCCCCTGCAATGGTCCACTCTCCCCTGTTGATCAATGAATTGCTCAATCCTGCAATCCCTGGGTCCCATGCTAGCCTCTATCAAAAATCCTCTAACTACTCCTGTGTGAGGCTAATCACTGCTAGAAGCCCTATGTGCTCATCTGCTACCACCTGCCCCATGTTGCTCTCTCTCACACACCAAGTCTCAACTGGTTGCCTATGATGATCCCTCTCTCTCCGACTGGATTCCATAGAGGTACTCATGTCAGGTGGCCTCAACCTAGGCACTCTCCATGCTCTCAACCACTGTCTATCTCTCCTCATGCGATTGTTGATTTGATGAAGGTGCTCAATCATAACTATGGGCTGCTGCAAAAGAGTGAAATATGCATACTCCCCTAGGTGTGTCTCCTCCCTGCAAGGCACTATGCCCCTTTGAATCTCATCATACATCTCGACATGTCTCTGTGAACTATCACTCATCACTATATGCTCCAGCATACTAATGTCATCTCTCGTAGACTCATGCTACATCATAGATCTAGGGTGTGCTGCTGGATCAACCTCTACATGGAGGTCAACCACTCCCAAGATAGAAATGGAAGTGTCCCCCATCAATTGGTGCTCCTCTACTAGATCATCAACATCCTCTATCAATGTGACTGACTGATACATTTGAGTGTCCACTGAGACAGATGAAGTGGATCTCTGATGGATCTCCTCAAGAGACTCATCTGATCTAGACTCTGATTCTTGAGGAGTGGCTTGTGTGCCTCTCAAGAATCCTCGAGTTCTCTCCAACTCCTGAGTGAGTCGGTCCATATCCAAATCCTACTCCCTTAGAGCCTCATGATACATCTCACCAACCCTCAGTAGATAATACTTGTCTGTCAACAATTGTTGGTAGCCAGTCCTCATCGTAGATAGTCTCTCTCGAAGAGTGTGGAAATCATCCCTGGAAAATCCTCCATCGGAGCTACCTTGTGCCACTGATTCTCTCCAACCATAATCTGCCATCACTGCATGCATTTCATCAATATGTCTAGTGGCTTCCCTGATCATAGCCTCACTAACTCCCAACTGTCCTGCTAAGTGGTGTGACTCCTGATCATAGTCATAATGGGGTACCCCCTCATGCCTCTCACTGCTAGTGCCATCACTAACAACACTGTCTACAAAAGATAAAGTGATGAACTGCATGTTGTCTACTGTGCCACTAGGTGCTCCTGTATGCCACTGCATCCCATCACTAGATGCCATCTCCCCCTGACTCACACTGTATCATGTATGAGCAGTTGTATCCTCCTGTGCACTCAACCTGCTACTATCATTTGGGCCTGGATCCCATATAGCTGTATCCAGACACGTGCTATCATCATCCTGACTCCCAAAGAGTGCATCCTCATCAATGCAAACCGATCCTGGAAGTAAGTGCTCCATCCACCTGTCAACCTCTGCCATATCCTCAACTAATGGAGTCTCCAATAGTTGTGACTCCATCTCCTATGACTGACTTGTATGTGTGGGGTCAACTACCTGTACGTCCTGTACCTCCTCCTGGATCTGTGGGTCTACCTATCCATGGTGTACATCCATCACAGTAGGCTCATCCATCATACCTGACGTGCCACTGATCTCCTCATGTGACGTGGATATCATGGGTGTCTGAACAGGTGTCATATGTATCACGGCCCTCATAGGTAGCTCATCATGTCTAAGTGCTAACATGTGTGACTCCTCACTAGTGTCACCACTCTTTTGAGGCGTAAGGTCATCAATGGTATGTGATATGTCTGTTGAGACACTAGTTCCATCATCCTGTCCATCCAGTTTCCTATCCACTACACAAGGGTCATCATCTTCCTCAAGCATGCAAGCATCACTAGCCCCTGTGCAGGAGTCATCATCACTATCCTTTGAGGTAGAGTCACTATCACTAGCCCCTGTGCAAGAGTCACTGTCATCATTCGACTGCTTGGACTGTTCCATATAAGCCTCAATCAACCCATCTTCACATGCCTCATCATCACTTTCCTCTCGTACCTCAACAATATGCTTCTTACCCTTACCCCTACACCTATGATCAGGTTCCCAAAGCACCTTGCAACTGTAGCAATGTTGTGTGCTCCTACTAGGTGTGGGTTTTCTTTGTTTTTCCCTCCTAGTGGGCGTGGTATTCCACCCAAAGGCTTCTCTAATTTCCTCAATTCCCTTGAGCCCATTTGCAATCTTCTTTTTGCTCCAACTAGGATTTTTATAGGATAGGAATGATTGGAATGTTATGAGCCCTTTGAAATTATTGATGGTTTTATATTCCATTTCACACTCCTCAATCCTAATAAGAACATCCATCTTATTGTAACTCTGCTAATCCCCACTGGTTGGCAAGAATCTAAGCTCTGATACCACTATAATGATCCCAAGCCATTATGCAAGGATCATCACTGTTTTGGTGTCTTTTTTAAACTTTTTCTGAGTGAGGTATTTCGTCAAACACTTTGTTGATCTACCCTTTAAATGTGTTTATATGTGTGTATGCAGCAAATAACAAAAAGAGATAACCATGGAACATACCTCAACCATATGCAATAAGATAGACAAGCCAAAACATCTCAATTCTTCTTTATTCATAAAATAGAGAAACTTGCTACAATGAAGATGCCAATCTGGAATGCTCAATAGATGGCCAAGAAGATAGACAATAGATAAGAGCTACTACAAAATGCTCCTGCTAATACAAAATAATGCCTCCAAAGGCTGAATAAGAAATGAATATCAATACAAGCAGATCTGAATGCCAAACTCTCCAGCTGAAGAATGCCACACTCCAATAGAAGGCTGAAACCCTCAATAACTCGGCCCTACAACCAAAAGTGTCCAATCACCCTAATAAATATGCCAACTGATAGATCGGGTGATGGTAAAAATAACCCAGGTGCCTGAATCTCCAAGATCCCTCTCAATCTCCGTAGATCTGAGTTTCCCACTGAATGGGGTGCCCCACTGGATGACTGAAACCCTAGCTAGTTTGGCCCTGATGAAGGTGGCCTCAAAATTTTCTGAAACTCTCCAAGAATATAGATCGGGCGATGGTAAGAATAACCCAGGTGCCTGAATCTCCAAGCTCCCTCTCAATCTCTGTAGATCTGAATTTCCCACTGAATGGGGTGCCCCACTGGATGACTGAAACGCTAGCTAGTTCGGCCCTGATGAAGGAGGCCTCCAAATCCTCTGAAATTCTCCAATAATATAGATTGGGCTATGAGAATCCCGTGGGAGAAGTTTCGGACTCAGATATCAAGCGGATCTCCCTAGATCTGAGTTTTACTAAATCACAAGATGAACTGGTGCACCCTCTCTCTATCTGCACATGAAACTGATGTGGAATCCTCCTGCAACTGAGTAGATATGGAACTAGAATGGTGTGGGAGAGTATTGCATCTCCGAGACCAATCTTGGGACAAGATAGGTGGAATATTTCACCACCGAATCGTCCTCCAGGTTTTGTTATGTCAAAACCTTCAAAACCCCCAATATTGGGCTCACTAGCTAGAAGCCATAAATCAAAATAAGATCATACATGAATGAATGAGAAGAGGCCCTTTCCTTCCTTTTATACTTTTTGGCTCACCTTGTCCCTCCAAAGTGACTTTCATTTTATTAATATTTAATTAATTAATTAAATCACTTTAATTAATTAATTAACCTTTTTACCTCTGAAAATCTTCTTATCTCTTCTTGTGGCTTCCCTGGCCACTGAAAGTCACTTCTAGCCATCCCATCCTGTAGTGCATATCCTCCCAATTCCAATGATCTATTACACTGAGAGGTTCCTCCAAGTAATGTGCCCAAAATGCCCTCTTCAGTGATGTTAATTAACTTATAGCTCAAAATAGTCAAAATCATGGAAATCGTCGGAATGGAATGAAACCAAAGCCAACCTGTGCGGAATGGCTCATAATGATGGAATATGATGATAAATGCCAAATGGACCCCACAATGCCTCTCAAATACCCCTGTACTCGCTATAACATCCATCTGGCTACTCTAGTCATCATAAGTCTCTGCCCTGTGATAATGTCCCAAAGTGGGGACATTACACCAGCTTTGGAAACAAAAATATGTAATAGACATCCAACAATCACACTCGATCAAAATGCAAAATAAAACTCAAGGCACCAACATTTTGAATGTTGCCTAGAGGAACATACCACTAATCCAGGAACATCCCTTCTGGGAACTCAACAATGGTCAAAATTCCAGGTTATGGACTAATGCTTGGCAATAGTTGTCACCCATTCAATCAGATGAAACTCTACAGCACTATGAAAACCACATACAAAACCTTGCCAAAGCTAAAGTAGATTACATGTGGATAAACAATCCAAACAATCATTCCTAGAGAAACTAGAAGTCCATGCCTCAGAACCTTCAATTAATAGAAAACTGCAACTTGCAGAACTGGACTCAGGTGCTCTCTCCTCGAATAATTCAAATCGGCAATCCCCCAGACATAATCAGATGGGGGAGATCACCCAACAACAACTTTACTCTCAAATAAGGATACACTCTACAAGAGGGTTTTCAATCCATACCAAAGGATCCCATCTTGATCGCGGTCTGGAAGTCAAAATTTTGGCCAAAAATATCCACTTTCCTTTGTATCCTCTTACAAAACAAGATCATAACCTGGGATAATCTTAGAAAATGAGGCTTTATTGGCCCCTTGATCTTCCATCTATGTAATAAAATTGAGGAGACCATGGAACACCTTCTCAATAGTTGTGCCGCCAATGATGATATTTGGTATCATGCCACTCAGCATCTGTGGAGAACTCATCGAGATCTGAGCAGTATCACAAACATAATCAAAAATTGGGGATGAGGACCCTACAAATGCCAAATTCTCAATAGGATCTGGCAACTCCTACCAGGCTTCATAGTTTGGAAACTTTGGAAAGAACGTAACAATATAATATTTCACTCAAAACCCTCCACCCCCGCTAGCCTTTGGTCCACCATCCTCCTGAACCTTCAAGAAACCCTCCAGCTACAACCTTGGACTAAATATGACCAACCTTCTGACCCTGCAGAACTCCTAATTCTTAACTCTTGGGACCTGAAGCTCTCTTCAACCTTTTCCCCAACCCTTCCTCCCCCCTCTTCCCTACTGACCAATCCCTCAATCTGGTCCTCCCCACCTCCTTGCTTCCAAAAAATCAATTTCGATGGACCTTCAAAAGGAAATCCACACCCCTCTGGGGCAGGTGTAGTAATAAGGGATAGTCTTGGAAGAATACACAACATAACTGCAAAAAACCTTAGACATGATACCAACAACTCGACAGAGATTTGTGGCATGATCAGAGGAGTCCAACTAGCCATGGACCACATTCTCACCTATCTCATCATCGAAGGAGATTCAAAGGTTATATTTATCTAGCTTCCAAAATCATTAATGGAAGAAATACGGAAAAGATCACCCCAAGATGGCACCTATTGGGCCCTCTATACATATTTCAAGAATTACTAAGCCCCTCTCTAACTATCATCACCTCTCGCATGAAGAGAGACACAAACAAAGTGGCCAAAAAACTTGCCAATTTTGGGGTGGACCTCACTCGACAAATCACCCTGATGATACCTCGACGATCCTAGATCTCAACAATTTGGACTCAATGCGAGGAGCTGGCTCAAAGAGACTACCCTCACCTAAATGGGGTGACAAATGGAAAGAGAGGGGTGACAGATGGTAGAAGAAGTTGGAGGTGAGATTTAATACCCAAAGACACCACCCTCGATGCTATTATCTACCCATGGAATACACCATAGGGAAAATTAAGTCAGTGCCCCTGTGGAAGCCCATGAAGGAGCGCTCCAACCAGGCCACTAGTACTAGATGCTTGAACCAGTCCCGTCAGCCTTCAATGGAAATGGGAGGGACATCAATGGAACTCAGTGGCATTAAAATTCACCAAGGCGCCTATTCTCACCCGATGTTTAATAGCTACCACCTCTGTTATGTTCTTCATGGCATTTTCGCTTACCTCCAGTGCGACCTTCGTATTTCCTCAGACTAACATCATCCTAATTCCTTGGTTCTCACCATGCCCTGAGACAGAGGCAAGCCAAGGTGTTCCACTAGGAACAAAAATGCCTTCACTCAAGATAATCGGCTCACATCTTCTCAGAGAGCCTTGATAGATCATTTTAGCCAACCCCGCAAACCCTCCAATAAATATCAATCCACCCTACGCATTCCAAAAGAGGAAAACCCACCCACATCACCCTAGACTCAAGCTCAACCTCCCTTACGCATTCCCAAATAAGAAACCCTGTCCCCGACTAAGCTTTCTCCTCAGCCCTCCCAGCTCACTTCAGCTTTCCCCAACACAGCCAAAGAATAATCTCTTCTGTCACCTCAACATTCGGGCACGAAGGTGGAAGATATTGAGCCATCTCCTCATCCTAGCCCGAGCCTAGTACAATTACAAGGGTCCCTCATGAATCTCAGCCCCTCTACCTCCCACGAATTTCAACCATGCTAGTGGGAAGGGGGCTACATTGTAGAGGAGGAAATCCCCCCAAGTTGGCAACTAACAGGAGATGGGAAAGACACAAGAAAGGTCGGTGCTGAAGAAGGAAATGATGAGGCTAACGATGGAAATGTTGGTGCTTAATACATAGACAAGGTTGGTGTTGAATAAGGAAATGATGGTGTTGATGATGGCTCACACCACACGTTTCATCTCAACGCGTAGCACTTGGAGCTTCTCTTTGACATCTGACAACAGTAGGATGAGAGATTGCACGGACAAAGCACCATCCATCAATGATTAGATATTTTGTTTGAAGCACTCTTAGATGCCCCTTCTCCAGCTAAATGCCCAACCTGCATGCATAATTTTGTCTCAGCCTACATCGTCCATGGACATCCAGGTTCCCCAAAGGCTTGATGCGGCCCACCCCTATCTCTGGTTCATGTCAATTCTCATTTTTAGAATGAATAATGATTTTCTTTTTACTCTTTTTTACAGTTTTTTAACCATCATAGAAATGGCGGCTCTGAAAGAAGTCTTCCCTAGGCTAGTTAAGGGGAATGAATCTCCTGTCAAAATTATGATCTTTCGCTCCAATTTTTGTAAACTGAACCTCTGCCATCATAGTCATAGCACCTTTTGGAGCTAGTTGTTATGGTTTCCCTTATGTGGCAGAATAGATGGCTTCCAAACGATATGCAGATGTACACTCATGATGATATAATACAAGGTTCTCTCTCTTTATTTACAAAAAAAAACATTTATACATAGAAGAAAAGATGTATAGATCCATAGAGAAGACGCTGGGAGTAACAAAAAAATACCATCAACTTTATCCAACAAAAGAAGGCACCTTCTATTAGATTGTGTGACTTTTTTTTCGACAACAAAAAGTGACTTGTTGCTTTATTTCTGGAGTGCTCTACAAAGTGGGATTGGCGATCACTATTGAATGACATAACTAACATTCTAATAGAAATTATGGAGAACCATATTCCATGACAATGAGAAATGTGGTTTATTAAATAACTAACAGATGTAATTGACATGCTAATTATTTATGTAAGAAACTCCGTATTGAAGTAGACTAGCGAGGGAAGTTTACAATAGAAGTTGCCAACAAACTGCTACATGTCCTCATGTTGGTTGGCAAAGGAAGGTGGGCGCCCTCTCTGGTGGACCAATCACATATTTGCCAATACGAAGATCTCCTAACATGTATGTGCCAACCACTCTAATCATCAATCCTTAATTGAATACCAACCTCTCACTGAGAACCATCCACATGTGTGAGCGGAGTAGTATTGTGCTCTAATTTCTAGACTATTAACTTGTGTTGAGGAAGAAGGAGTTTCCTTCCATTTGAATTTTTTAGCGCCTAGAGTGTGTGTATTACCCTGAAATTTCAAATTCAAAACTTATTATTATTTGTATTCTTTTGTTATCAACACATTATTGATCCTAATGATCTAACTCAAAAATTACTGTTTTATCTATTATTTTTATAATAATAAAAGAGGAAGCATGCGTGAAGTGGACTCTTAAAAGAAAAAATCCATTGATTCAAAGAGAAGCACCAAGTGACATCAACAGGGGGACAAAGTGGTGAATATTTGTTGAGTTAACTCAACAAAAGTGAAACAAGATCTTAGGTTTTTAGGAACATGTGTAAAAATAAGATTGAGAGGTTGTCAATGAACAAAACTCAATTTGAGAGGTGGTCATTGAGCAGGAGGCTCATACAAGTGTCAAATACATAGGAAAATATTAAAAAATAAAAGATAACAAAGAGAATGGGACACCATTCTAAATAAGATATGAAATCTTAGAAATATTTACATGACACAGGGATCTTCATGTAATGCTTATAACCATATGCATTGCAACTAGTCACTTGGTTAGTTTTGGATTGATATTTAGCTCGGGGGTGACAGAGTGGGCATATGTGAGAGCTATGATATAAGGTTGGGAGGAACGGTCCACTTAACATTGTTTTCACCTAAATAAATCTCGGTTACATGTTTTCTTCCAATCTCTTCTCGATTAAGTTATTATTTCTTTAGTAGTTTGTGCATAATATATTTTGATTAAATTCAATTTTAAATGTAATTTTTGAATATTCTGTACGAATTTAGTTTCCATGCAATTTGAATTTTATGGATAAGTTATAATTTTTTTTAATCTAATTAAATATTAGAGGATTTTACTGTTTATCATTCCATTATACAATTGTCACGATAAATATCAGAGAAAATGATTATATCCATAACCAATATAGAAAGTATAAAAAAAATTGTCAAACATAGAGGAAACTATATAAATGGAATATACAACCAACATGCTAGATCCAAATGATAATTTTAATGCCGTAAAGAAGTTCTAGAATATGTAGTGAGTGGAAAACTACATAAATATAAATATAACCAAAATGTTAGATGCAAATGATAATGCTAATTCCGTGAAGATGTTCTAGAATATATACAAAAATTGTAACGACCCTTGATTATTAAGTATAATTAATTTAATAATATAATCCTAAAAGATTAGCTAAACTATATTAATGTCTTAAAATAACATTTCTAATTAATTATTATTAAATAGTTGTTCATGATGGTTAATGATTAATTTAATTATTAATTAATTCATTAATTAATAAAGTATTAAATTAATGGTGGATAATAAGATATAATATTAAATTAGGTTACGTATCGCACAAGGGATAACATATTAAATACATTAGGATAAAGTAATAAAGGAGGGATAAGGGTATTAACGACGGGAGGATAAGGGGTAATAAAGGAGTTAGGTAGGGAGTTAACGGGGGAGGAGTGTCAGTGAAGGAGGGATAAGGAAGGAAAGGAGTTAGGGGGAGGATCATTCTACGACAAGAGTGGAGAAGGATTTTAGGAGCTCTCAGTATTGCAGGGAGAGTGAGACTTTGAGAGTTGGGATTGTAGCAGTGCACCGGGGTTGCTGGGGGTTTTGGGCTCGGAGGGATAGGATATCCGTTGATATCCTAGGGCTAGGAGCTAACTAGTCGGTAGGGAGGTCGGTTTTGGGTAGTGTTCTAAAGAAACAGGAAGGAAGCAAGCTACGGATAACAACATCAAGTTCAGGTATTTAATTTCAATTTATCCATTGTTTAATTATATTTTTTATTCATTGATAAATTTTACATGCGTAAGTGTTAAGAAAACTTGGAATTATTCTTCTTTATAAACCTAGTAGAAATTAGAGTACATTTGGTAGAATTCTTAAATGTTAATTGAAATTGGGCCTTTACAATTGGTATCAGAGCTTAGTTGAAATACTAGAGCCTTGAGGGCCAAAGTCCCCCCGCCTAACCTGCAAACCAAACCAAATGCACTATTAAATGATTATATAAACAAATATAAATATATAATAGAATGATAATGCAGTTCACAATAATAAATTATAATACGCAATAGAAACAAACTGTATCATTTCACTTCGGTTTTGTTCAGGTGACTATTCCAGATGAAAACAGAATGAACTTGGATAAATTTTGCATTGAAGAGCACAACCTACAGGCCAGCACATATAGTTAATTAAATTTTTAATTTGTATGTCGAGTAGCAAACTAGAGGATTATGTCTATGTCGAGTGAATATTTCACCCTTGCAAACATAGAATTAACCTTCCTTTCTTTAAAAAAAAAAAAAAAAGACAGTCTGTGTTATGTAATCAGTTTGTATGACAATATTTCTCTAACAATAATAAGTCTAGTCCAAGAGCATTCCCGAAATACATTATATTGTTGTCAACAAAACAATTATATGCAACAAGAAAATAAATAAGGAGATTAACGATACTATGAACTACAATAATTATATACTAAACCCTCAAATGCTAAAATATCATGATCATGAACTGGAAAACAAAAATCGACAGAACAGAGAAATCTTTCAACTCTCGAATTTAAGCCGCGAAGAATGACCCTTAAGTATTCTATCTTTTTGTTTTGGGAAAAAATGGAATTCCGAATCGAAGGCGAAGAAGAATATGAACCAAATTGACTGGGTCCTGAACCTGATGACCGAAATTCACTGGGTCCTAATCATGAGCGCCTTAGATCGGAAACCGGATATGGATATTTGGAACAATAATTATATACTAAACCCTCAAATGCTAAAATATTTTCAGAATATTTCCATTTAAGAAACTTATATAGCAGAAAAAATTACAAAGAAATGCATATCATGCCAAAGATATATGTCCAGTAGTAATATTGAAGGATACGGTAATAGGGATATTGTCATCACAAAGGATCAGTGCCGCGTAAGTACATGCAACTTCGCTGACTGGTGTCTTAATAAAATGAACCCAAAGCCCCTTCAACCAAAGTTCTCTTCTGGATTTCCTCCTAGTTTTCTCCTGACGATGCCTACAAATGCTTGCCGTCTTCCCAAAATAAAATAGCTAGCTCTGCTCAGGAAAATCTTTAAGACAGTCAACTAGGATACAGGTCTGCAACAAACTGACAAATTCGGGGACAACTATCTACTTATAACAGAAATTACAATAGTACAAGGAATTAAAACCATAATGTTATTATAAAACTGCACAAAACAACACCGATATCAGTGACAAAACCTAATTCAGACAATCCATCAATTAAAAGAAACAACGGAAAATATCCTAAAACACTAAAAAGAATAGATCTTGTATCATAATATTTTGGAAATACAAACGCTGATAGCATCCTGAACCTACCTGGTCAAAATACGTGCAGAAATAAGGATTTTTCTCATCAAAACTAACAAATTTCGAACAAAAAAAAACTTGAGACAAATTTTGACAGCAGAAAAGTCGGGGTTTCTCTGTTGCAGCGTAGATCCATCTCCCCTATGGTGTTTTACAAGTTTAATAGACAAGGAGATTCGAAATCGCGACCTCTGGCCGAGAATTGCCATCTGAGTCCACTAGACCAAATCCGACCCCTTCAGAAACACGAATCCAGAAACAAAAATAAAGAGAAACAAATTTTGATTAAACAAAGCAGAAACGCACATGAACTGAATAGAAACACATGTTATCTTTTACACAGCGAAATGTGCAAAAGGGAGAGCCCATGGGTCAATAAGTATTACACAACCCGTTAAGGTTCGAAGCCCGTAAGCACCCATAAAACACAGAGGGTCATGCGTATTGTATTCGCCATGGCGGCCATGCTCCCTCACGCCTCCCTGCACAGGTGACCACAGCTAATGCTAAGACAAAACAGAGAGTTTCGGGTTTAAAGTAGTGGGCCAATATTTTATTCTCGTAAATAAAAGTGAAGGACACATGGGCTACATGAGAGCCCACGCTGTCGACTTAGCGGTTTGTGGCAAGAGGGCCTCATATTTTCCCCGTGCGGTTAATTCAAATCTTGATTAGCGTTATATTTCCACTTTCGTATCTAGTCTAGGTTGAAACGTATAAATTATTTAACTCATTCGTATAAATACAATTAGCACGAATTAACACGTATATATATACAAATAATTTTAATTTATATATATACAAATAGTGGCTAATGTATACAAGGGTAGCATTATATTTTATTAAATTTTCTTTTATTTTTATCTTTTTATATATATATATTATATATATATTATATATATATATATATATATATATTTTAATATGTCTAGTTGAAATATAAATAGTAATTTTCATATAAGATTTTTTTTAAGGATAATTTTTATAAATACTAAAATAATAATATATAAAGTATTAATTGATAAAAAATAATATATATATATATATATATATAATCAAATTTAAAAAAAAAATAGTTAAATTATAATTATTAAAAGTATTCATAAAACTTAATTAGCAAGTATAAAAAAAAAGGAAGGCAGGGTTTAATTGTTAAAGTATAAATAAAGTTAATCAGTTTAGACCCGAACTGAACCCAAGGTTGTTATCTCGAAGGCTCACTAAGGTTTGTTTTCTCTTCCAGGATCATTTGATTGAAAGGGTTTCTCCTTCCTTATGACGATTTCAAGAGGCTAGAGCAATATTGGAGTTGACCAGCGCAGGACCATATTGAGTATATGGTCAGTGCAATATTGGAGTGAACTGGTAGGCACACACAATTGGCTCATTGTAGGTAGACTGGCTAATAAGGAGAGAGTCATATCTTCCCGCAACTCCTGAGAAAATATTGACACTGCAGCCATGCCGTCTGTAAATAAAGAGGTCCTCTTTTTCACTTTATCTGCTCATAGGTGCTCAAATAGGAGGGAGTTAAGAACTAATAATAACTTCTAAAGGATTTTGTAGGGTTTCTTCGAGGGTTTACCGATGGGGGTAAAATAAAGATAATTTAGCTTTAATTTGAGGAAAAGTAAAGTTTAAATTTAATCTCTATTCTAAAATTTAGAATTAATCTAAGCTTTAATCTTTAATTGAGTTTAATCCCTAAGTTAAATAATAAAATATAGTTGAACTTTAACTATTATTAGTTAAGGTGTCATTAGGACTTAGACTAGGACAAGCGGGAAAGAGGCGACATATGCACTAGGAGAGTAAGCCTAGGAAGTGGCGAGTAAGGCACAAAGCTAGCGTAGCTACAGGGCAATGGAACCAATAGTTGTTTTCGTAAGGGATGAAGAAACGAAGCTTAGATGCTTAAACCTAACCCTAACCTAGCCAATCCCCTAATGGAGTAACGTATGTTTACAGACAAGTAAAGAAAACTTACACCTAACCCTGTTTCTAGTTTGAGTAGCACCAATTTGAGACATCGTGGAACTCACCCTCACAACTTTGGTTGATGCAGTTCAAAGCACACAGGATGGTCAGGACTCGAGGGAGTCAAGGCAGGGGAGAGTTGTCACAAGCACCGCCAACACCGCCAGCGCCACCACCACCATCGCACGAAATAGCCCTCATACTGTGCTCGTTGGAAGCCATCAATGAGACTTTAAAGGGGCGACAAACGACAGGGACAGAGGTGGAACCCCCACCGTCTAGAACAGGTAATTCAGAAGCATCAAGGGATTCAGGGGGAGGACCTCCACCTAAAGACATCACACGATAATTGCAGAAGATCAAACTTTCAGAGTTTGTCGGAGGTCGCGCCAGTGAACGCGTAGAAACATCATTGGAAGGCATGACCAGGTGTTTTGCCCTAACGGACTATGCGTCCAACTCAAAGGTGAAGGTTGCCATTTTTCAGTTAAGGGACAGCGCCTTGAACTGGTGGGGCAACCTGGAAAGACAATTGCACCTTACCCCACACACAGTATCTTGGTAACTTTTCGAGGAAAGGTTCAGGAGGAAATATCTACCGGCGTACTACAAGGAACAACAGGTTGGGGCATTTCATGCCTTAGTATAGGAAAACAAAACGGTAGAAGAATATGAGATCAAGTTTATGGAACTGGTCAAATATGTGTCGTATATGGATAGTGACCAACAACAGGCAGAGTGCTTTATCTATGGATTGAACCCTAGGATAAGAGCTATGGTGAGGATGTGGAAGCCGTCTTCAGTAGCAGAGGTGGTGGAAAATGCGCATTACGTGGAAGAACATATGAACTTGACTGGGGGTGAAAGATCGACATTTCCACATCGCCTGGGGTTCGTAGGAAAGGCCTCAAGGACTTTTCCTAGGGGAGGGGGCTCACGGCCACCGCTGTATGGTAACAGATTCACGCCAAGGACAGTAGCTACAGGGATTTCAATGGCAGCGAGTGCAGCATCTCGTTCATCACCAATGGTGCAGACAGGACCATGACCATCTCAGGGAACAATGAGCAGGGGCAGGGGTTCTAGGGGAAGGAACTTGTTTAGGAATCAGTCACATAACAGTGCACCGGTTCAATCTCGTATTTCTTGTTGGAGATGCAAAGGACCCCATTACTAACGGGACTGTCCAGAGTTACAATCAGGGTTCATGCATAGAGAAGGAAAGGCACCGATGGGGAGAGCAAGTAGCAGCCACCATATTTATGCAGCAGTTAATAACCGCCAGGCCGAACATCAATCCATGGTGGTGGAGTCATCAGGTATGGTAAGTCATATCAATGTTAAGATTTTGTTTGATTCTGGTGTGACAGAAAGTTTCATTTCACCATCTGCATTAGAAAAGAGTCGGTTGGCAGCCTATAAGCACGATGACTTTAAACAAGTCGAGATGGCTTTGGGGGAAAAACAAGTAGTAGGACCTAGTGTCGATAATTGTTTAGTAGACCTGGGAGTGTGTACTACCAGGTTGAAAGTATACGTCACTGCTCTTGGGAAATATGACCTAATCATTGGAATGGATTGGTTAGCATCTCATCGAGCTTTGGTAGATTGTTTTGCAAAGAGGGTTCTTTGTGTCGATGATGAAGGAAGACCAATAGAGGTCCAGGGTGTATAGAGAAAAGTGTTGCTATGCTTTATATCCACTATGAAGGTCAAGCGATGCTTGAGGCAAGGGTGTCGACTTTATGTAGTGGAAGCAGTGAATGAAAGGAAGGGACCCTTATTGGATTAGTATCTGGTATTGTCAGAATTTCAAGATGTTTTCCCGAATGAGTTACCAGGGTTACGTCCTGAGAGGGAGCTTGATTTTACCATTGAGCTAAAAGCTGGTGCATAACCAATTTCCAAGACTCCGTATCGGATGACAGTGCCAGAACTTTGTGAGTTGCAAATGCAGTTGAAGGAGTTACTAGACTTAGGGCTAATAAGGCCTAGCGTCTCGCCCTGGGGTGCATCGATAATTTTTGTAAAGAAGAAGGATGGATCCTTACGACTGTGTATAGAATACAGGGACTTGAGCCGTGCTACAATGAAAAATAGGTACCCGATGCCGCGAATAGATGACCTCTTCGATCAGATGAAAGGAGCAGCGGTATTCTCAAAAATCGATTTGCGATCAGGGTATCATCAGTTAAGGATTAAGGAAGGTGATATCCCAAAAACTTCCTTCCGAACTAGGTTTGGAAATTAAGAGTTTGTTATAGTACCTTTCGGATTGACCAATGCACGAACAATATTCATGAGCCTCATGAACGACGTATTTCGAAAGTACTTAGACCGTTTTGTACAAGCCTTTTTAGATGACATCCTCATCTATTCCAAGAATGAAAGAGAACATGAGGAACACTTACAAATAGTGTTGTCCTGCCTTAGAGAGAACAAACTATATGGGAAGCTATCGAAGTGTTCCTTCTTCCAGAAAGAGATCCACTATTTTGGTCATATAATTTCCGGCGAAGGAATCTATGTGGACCCAGAAAACGTAATGGCCATTATGGAGTGGCCATTGCCGAAAAATGCACATGAGGTGAGAAGATTTATGGGGCTAGTGGGTTATTACAGGAGATTTGTAGAAGGATTCTCAAAAATAGAGAAACCCATCGCCACGTTGCAACGTAAGGGTGTCAGGTATGAATGGACAAAAGAATGTGATAGTGAATTCATTGAGCTTAAAAGGTTACTAACTAGTGTGCCAATTCTACGAGTGCCAGATATGGAAAAGGACTTCACGGTCTGCACGGATGCCTCGAAGAAAGGGTTGGGGGCCATGCTAATGCAGGATGGAAGAGTGATAGCTTATGCATCAAGAAAGTTGAAGAAGCACAAAGAGTTATACGCGACTCATGATTTAGAGTTGGTAGCTATAATGCTAGCTCTGAAACTTTGTAGGCACTATCTTTTTGGGTGAAACTTTGAACTCAAAACGGACAATCAAAGTTTAAAACATCTCTTCACTCAAAGAGATCTGAATGTCAGGAAAAGGCAATGGAGTGAGTTTATGAGTGAGTACGATTTTGGTATTTCGTACATCAGGGGAAAGGAAAATGTGGTCGCAGATGCCTTGATTAGGAGACCACATATCTTCTCCTTGGTAACCTTAAAGGTCAATCTGAGGGAGCGTGTGTTGGAACAACTCCAAGGAGACAATTGGTATTTAAAGGCTACTTCAAACCTCCAGAGCGGGAGGCAGTTAGACCCAAAGAATGAGGGATATAATCTGGAAACAGACGGATTGTTAAGATATCGAGGAAGGATGTACATCCCTAAGAATGGGGATATTCGAAGCATCATACTGAAGGAAGCCCAGAGATCACTTTATTGTGCGCATCCGGGAGTGAAAAAGATGTACAGAGATATGAAGAAGCTCTTCTTTTGGGTAGACATGAAACCTGATGTATTCCATTTCATAGCCAAATGCCTAGAGTGTCAACAGGTGAAAGCCGACCACCATCACCCAACAGGTCTTCTACAACCACATGATGTTCCTATGTCCAAATGGGAAGTCATCTCTATGGATTTTGTTGTGGGGTTGCCACTCACATCCCATAGACACAATGCCATTCTTGTGATAGTAGATAATTTAACCAAGAGTGCTCATTTTATTCTGGTTAGGGACACTTACGATGTCACTGATGTGACACGTGTGTTTGTAAGCAAGGTTATCCGTTTGCATAGAATACCTAAAAAGATCATTTCAGATAGGGACTCCAGATTCACTTCTAGGTTTTGGACAAGTTTACAGTCAGTGTTGGGGACTCATTTGAGCTTAAGCACAGCTTATCATCCT
Organism: Picea engelmannii; assembly: GCA_009831015.1. NCBI lineage: Eukaryota > Viridiplantae > Streptophyta > Pinopsida > Pinales > Pinaceae > Picea > Picea engelmannii. The sequence continues at coordinate 263,557 of ML777806.1, read as the reverse complement.
GAAACAGATGGGAAGATTGAGAGGGTAAATCAAGTCATGGAAGACATGCTTAGGATGTATGTAATGGATAATCAGACCCAATGGGAGAAGTACGTACCTTTGGTAGAGTTTGCCTACAATAACAGTTATCATAGTTCCATCGGAATGCCACCCTATGAAGCTTTGTATGGGAGGCCATGCAGAACGCCATTGAGTTGGGATAGACTAGAAGACCAAGTAATAATGGGGCCAGAACTGATTCAAGAAATGGAGGAACAGGTGATTCAGATTAGGCAGAGATTAAAGGAAGCACAGGATAGGCAGAAAAGCTATGCAGATGCACACAAGACCGACCAAAGTTATGAAGTGGGAGACCAAGTTTTCATTTGTATCAGTCCTAATAAGAGCACCATATGGTTAGGAAAGGGGACAAAGTTGTCACCTAGGTTTATAGGACCATTCAGGATCCAAGAGAAAATTGGACCCTTTTCATATCGTCTCTTACTGCCACCCAACTTGCACAAAACTCATAATGTATTCCATGTATCTGTTTTACATCATTATGTTGCTGATGAATCAGATAAACTAAATTGGAAGGAATTGCAGGCATCGGACGTGGGAACCCTCACGGTAGAACCGTTATGCATATTGGACCGTAGAGTCCCACAGCTCAGAAACCGTCTAGTAGACCAAGCTAAGGTCTAGTGGGACAAGTATAGTCCAGGATCTGCTACTTGGGAAGATGCCGAGACACTACAACGAGACTATCCCTCACTATTTTGACCACCTCAAGAACATGTTTCTCGAAGGTGGGGTGTATGTAACACCACCTTTTCAATTAGACACCCAGGATCACTTGAGGCCTATATACTTTATTTACTAAGCCACAATGAAACTATTAAGTGATACTCTTAAACTTTAAAATTTATGAACTTTTATGAATGTTTAAATGTTATTGATGATGATGTATATGATGCAATCTACTACGTGCATGTAAATTTTATGAATGTTTAAATGTTATTTAATGA
>ML777806.1:208420-258205 GCA_009831015.1 Picea engelmannii | reverse complement strand
ACCACATTAAATATAACATAGATTCAAATTGTGTCATGAAGACTATAAGCTAGGTCAAGCAAGTAAAATTTCACATGGAACTTTTAAAGGTAAATCTTCAAAGGTAAGAGATATCTTATTAATGAAATTTAGATCATTGAGTACTGTTCTTTACTTAGTTAAGAGTAAAATATTGTGGTATAAAACAAAATTTAGGGGTATGTGAAACTTTGTATCCTCAAAATTAATCCACATCGAAAGAGAGTGTGTCCTATATGGTGTTGCATTTAGTTGTATTATCGTCGATTTACCATGGAGAGTCATCATCACCATTTTACCGTGCATACGACTAGAACCAAGTTGATGTCAAATGAATGCTCTTCTTGTGTGCAAATCCTTGCTAACCATATGTGTGAGGTTAAATGCTAGTTGAGACAGTTTAATTTCCCATTTAATCGTCTTAATTGTTTTCATGGGGGAGCACGAAGGAGGATCTAGGTGCATCATGGAGGTACATGCCGACCAGACATGTGGTATCCTGTGTCCATGGGAATTGCAAGAAGGCTTTAGTGGGCACCCTAATAAGGGGAATTCTCTAAAATCATTGTCTATCATTATTTAAATCAATTATTTGTCATTCATTAAATCAAATTGCATTGATTTTGATATATTTTTCTTCATTAACTTCTCATTAAGTGATGGTATTTCATTTATCTCTAATCTTAAGAAGAATATGATTATTGATTTTCTCTTTTTTTAAGTAAAGGTTTTTGCAACATTAATACCTTCCCATGTAATTAATATATTTTTCTAAAGCATATAATCTAACTCACTCATCATCCAACTAAATAACCATCATCTTATTTCACATCATCCAACTAACATTTCTCACACCTCATACAACTAAACCACATCATCATCTTATTTCACACCATCCAACTAATATTAATATTTCTCTATTTTCTAGGATTATATTTACTCTAGTATTACACACATGTTCATATATACTTTTCTTTAAGTTTCTTGTATCCTTATCATTGAGTTCAAATTAAAAAGAAGGTATCCCATTATATTGTCTTTCCTCAATGAGCTTTCCTATACATGTGTGAAAATATTTTTCTTAAATCTTTCTTAATTTATGTGATCTCTTTCTATATCTTGTTTTTGTATATCAATTATGTGATAGTAAATAAATTTTTAATATTCTTACTTTTCATTCATTTGTAATAAAAATCTTTTTAAATGTTATAATAAATATATCTAAATAATCAACATTCTAATAATTATCATGAATAATTTAAAATATAGCTAGATGTATATACTTAATTATTGTGGATGACAAAGTATTGGGTTTTCTTTATATTCAATTTTAAATAGCCTCAAAATGAGAAATGTGTATGTGGCACTAGTGTAGAAATTTGCAAGAAAAATGTCTATAATAAAAAGTTTTTCTCATAAAATATAGTTAATATTTAAATTTTAAAAGAAAAATGCCTATGGTGAAAGAGTTTTGTTCATAAAATATAATTAATATTTATAACAATTTGTGGAGAAAAACAAAAAAAATATTAAATATTAATAATTATACCATTAAAATTAGCAACTTTAACTAAGTAAATATTTTTGTAATTCTAATTTAAATAACATATGCATTGTCTCTAATTTAAAAATTTACCAAAGTTTAAGGTCCAATGTAAAAGCATGATTTAATGAAAAAGTAATTATCATCTCAATCTAATAGTTAACCTCTAAAAGTCCACACCTTTTTAATACACATTATCAAATAAAAAATACTCTTTACAATACTCTTTGTGAAAACTCTTTGTAAAAAGGTAGGGATTCAAAATTTCTCATTAAATAATATTTACAAACCAAAAGAGATACTCTGTACAATACTCGTGAAAAGGTAAGATTAAAAATTTCCAATTAAACAATATTTACAAAACATCCTTCAGAATTCGAATTCAATTAAGTAGTATAGTTGAATTTTGAATTCGATTTCAAATATATTTTCCATTAAATAATATTTACAAACCAAAAGAGATACTCTGTACAATACTCGTGAAAAGGTAAGATTAATACTCGAGCGTTTTTTTTTTCTGTTACTGGTCGAGATGCATCCTTTTTTTATTGGGTTTACATGTCTATTTATATTTCTATTGCATCATTTTTTTTATTGGGTTTACATGTCGATTTATATTTCTAGTGCATCATTTCTTTATTGGGTTTAGCATAGCCATGTTCTCTTATGCTTTCTTCGTTCACTTGGTTTGTTTTCACATTTTTTGTTTTGGTGATCTCTTCTCTACTTTTATTTTTCCTCTTCATATATTGACTCGGGTTTGGGTTTAGATAAACCCTATCGCTATGGATATGGATCATGTAGATTCCGATATAACGGAAAGCCAAGATGGAGGAGGTATGGTTCCTGGATGATGTAGATTTCGATGTAACGGAAAGCCAATATGGAGGAGGTATGGTTCCATTTAATTTTTGTTGTTCCTCTGTTATGGTATGATATTATATACTGTTTATACGCCATAAATGGAATGTAGGTGAAAGGCAGACGCGAAGGGAGTACTTTGAAGTTGGAGGATGTATGGTTCCTGGATGATGTAGATTCCGATGTAACGGAAAGCCAATATGGAGAGGTATGGTTCCATTTATTTTTTTTGTTGTTCCTGTGTTATGGTATGATATTATGTACCATTTATACGCCATAAATGGAGCAAGGATGGTGAAAAGCAGACGCGGAGGGAGTAATTTGAAGTGTCATAGGTAGAGAGCTCTTTCACTTTCTTGCAGTATGAAATGCTTCTACTCCATACTATTCTTTTTTAGATTTTCAACGCAAATTATCCATTTTATAGTTATTCAAATCTGACCTTCCATGATATTCTTTTTTAGATTTTCAACGCAAATTATCCATTTTATAGTTATTCAAATCTGACCTTACTTAAGCTCTATTAGTATTTATGAACTTATTCAATTAGTCTCGATTAAATTCTCTCAAAATTCGCCATTAAAATCTCCCACAATTCATAGTCTTTCCCTAATGTAAAAAAAAAAAGGCCTTTATTCAAAGGAATACCCTACCCAAACTTTGTTAATATATTTTTATTCTGATTGGCTTGATTGACTTTGTCTTGATTATAGATAAATCATCATTGGGCATGTTCCCCATACAGCCAATTTTTTAAATTGTTGTGTTTCTGCCGCATTGTTATATGGCAGTTCGAAAAATTTTAATTGTTAATTTTAATGGTTGATGGCTACATCTGATCCACCATTATCTCATGAACAGGACTGCGTGCAAGTGCAGAGACGGAATGCCGTTACTGTTACTAAAGGTAACAAACTCTAAGAGGGCATCATTGCTAATGGCTGATTCATTACTTGAAGGTCATTGCCAAGAGCCACTTGCCACAGGTGTTGATCACTTGATGTTGCATCTTGTCACTTGCCACAGGTGTTGATCACTTGATGTTGCATCTTGTTTAGTTTTTATTTATTTATTCTTTACAATTTAATGTTCACTATTTTCCTTAATGGACATTTCTCTCGGAAACTCGTTTTTTTTTAGATAATTGAAAATTTCAATTTAATATTCTTTCATTTTCTACATTACAAAATAATTTAATTCATCAGGATATTTACATTTCTAAATAATTGAAAATTTTAATTCAATATTTTACATTACAGAATAATTTAATTCATTAGGCTACTCACATTTCTATTAATTTAATTACATTTGCATAAATCATTTTAACATTCTATGGCCACAGTTTCTAAGCCAGTATTATATATATGGCAAAATAATATATTTAGTAATAATCTGTATTTGTGTTGTTGTGATTATCTATTCTGTTTGAACTTATTATGCTATGTCTTTTTTTTTTTTTTATGTAACATTGATTATGAGTATTTTGAATTATAATAGTAACTGGTTTTTACATAAACATATTTTTATTTAATAGTATATATATATATATATAAGTTTAACCTAAAAAGTCTAATTTCTTTGTAGTTATAGTTAAAATATTTTATTTTTATAAAATGCAGAGATTTATTTTTCCACTGCAAAATGCAAATACAAAGGATTTTTAGACGTAATGTTGAAATAGAAGATGAGGATGACATTTATTTTTCTACTACAAAATGCAAAGGACTGCTAAACTCAACCTTGAAATAGGAGATGAGGATGACATAAACATCTAATTGTCACCTTTCTTTCAAAGTAATTTTTTGGATTTTTTCATTTGGTCTTTTGCAAATATAGTATTATATTATAAAAGAATTTTTTAAATAATAATTATATTTAGAGTTGTTTTTTCTTTCTGTTTGTTTTAGATTATGTATTTTTTATTTTTTATTTCATATAATTTGCATTCCAGTAAAGATTTTATAAAGGTTTCACCCATATGCCTTAACCTCTAATCATAACAGAACCCATGTGTCATAACCTCTAATCATAACATAGAGAGAATGTATATAGTGATGAAGTAAGAGTGCAATTATAAGGAAACCATTACCTATTAATAACAAATATATAGTAAACTTTTTAATATTATTAAGATTTTACTTTTCTTGATTAACAAGACTCTTATTGAAGTTTTTAACATTTTATTTTTTAAAATTAATATTTTATATGAAATTTACTAAGCTCAATTACTTCAATTTTTATGCATATTTAAATTTTAATATAAGTTTTTTTTTTGTTTGTTAATTTGTGCAGGATCTGCGATTAACCTGTGGCTTGAGAAACCGGGACTCAGGGGCATCTAAGCCGTCAAAATCACCCGGGGATCGCACCCGGCCTGAGCCACACCAACCCTTAACATGGTTGGATTTTTTGTCCCCGCAGGTTTCGAACCGGTGACTTTAACATCACGGAGTGGCTTAACAACACACTCCGTCACCGACTGTCCTACACCTCGGGGACTTAAATTTTAATATAAGTTATTAACATAAGCATATTGCATTAATTGAATAACCATGCATAGAGATGCAACTAATAGAACCAATTAGGTCAAGAATCTGTTTCCATTTTCCACACGTGGATATTGTACTTTATATTTATAGTTAGGGATAGTTTGTATCATCCATATTCACATTTTTATGTAGCTCTAAAATAACCTCAATATAGATTCATTTTAATCTAGATTTAAAGTTTTTAGAAGAATCAATTTTTTGGAGGTGAAAACATTTAATCTTTGACCACTAGTAAGATAGGTTTACCTCACTAATTTCTGTTTTTATTAATTCAACCAACTTTTTTAATTGAACTTTTAATTAAACCATATTTTTTTAAAATCTTTCCATACTAAATTATAGTGCACCTCTAGACACAATCATTCTATATAGACCAAGCTCTAGAATAATCAGGATCCCAACCTGGATAAATAATTCATGAAGTATACCCTAGATGAGAAATCGTAAGCTTATTTCTGCCTAATTCATGAAATATACCCTAGATCTCAGGTGACTTTACTTTGTAAATCTCAGCCGCCTTTACTTTCTAAATCTCAGGCGACTATATCCGTAAATCCCGCAAAACATTCGATTTGTCCAATCTGGGTAAAGTCCACAAGAGAGATTGCACGCTTATTAAATGGTTTACTGGTGTTTTTCGAGTAAAGTTTATTGGTGTTTTCCTTTCGATCAATTTAAATTTGACGATTGATATAATTTAAATTAAAACATCGAACACTCAACCACAAATTTACTTCTATATATTTCTTTTTAGAGACATCTGAACTGAGTTCGTTGGGCTAGGGTTCTGAGGATCGAAATTTGCAACCTCTGCTTCAACGATTGTAAAAAAAAAGTTTGCATTCAAAATTACTTCACCTCAAATGAATGACAAAATTCCGTCATTAAGTTGCCTCACTTTTTAGACGCTCCAACTGATAACGCGGAGCGAAAATTTGTAGGTATACTGTCCCGTTGATTTAAAACCCAAAAACAATTGACCTCAATTACTTATAATTCGAGCCAAAATGCCTCTCTGAATAAGACGTGGAAACTATTCTGCGCACTAAGTCTATAAACTATCCCCATTTGTCGTTGGGTTTAAAGCAACTAGTGTATCGACCGTTCTTAACCACTATCATTCATAACCTCTAACATAACTTATATAATGTCTCGTTCTTAACCCTAATCCTTAACCCATATGAAACATATATCTTCTATACTCTTATAACACATTTTTGAGAAACTAGACCAGCCGGTTAGCTCAAGTGTAGGAGTGTCCATGTTTGCTTGATTGAGGTTCTGAGGTCCAATCCCAGACCAAGATTCTATATAGGGTAAAAGATTTTGCTGCAGAAATGTAGAGGCTCCATAGCTAGATTAGAGGAAAGTTGCAAAGTTCTAACGAGTAGTACAAACGTACAGCTGATCAACATCGCAGAAAACTTCAATTTGAAGTAGGACATTAGGTTCTGCCACATCTTAGGAAAGAAAGGTTTCATAGGGGAACGTATAACAAGTTAAAGATGAAGAAGATAAGACCATGTAAGATCTTGAGGAAGTTTGATGCAAATGTCTATGATATTGAGCTGCCAGATGGAGTGGTCATGTCGCCCATATTCAATGTTTGAGACCTATATCCTTACAGGAAAGATGACACGGAGGGATCAAAATATCAAGAGGAGGTCTAGTGGGAAAAACAAATGCATGTAGTAGAGAAAACACAGATGGAGAATATCATTGATCAAAGGATCGAAAAAAAGACCAGGAGGAAGATGTATTTTGAATATTTGGTAAAGTGGAAGGGACACCCAATAGAATATGACAGTTGGGAAAATGAAGTCGTTATTCAGAAGTATGTAAAGTCGGTATAGGAGCTCATGGAAAGGAGTCCGGGAAATTTTGTCAAGGGGAGTATGATGCAGGAGAATCGCTACCAAGCACGTGAAACAATACCTATCAGTGTCTGGGAATCTGTACGAGACCTCAACGCTAGTCGTTTCAATCGATATTTTGAAATCTTCTTTAAATCAACATCGAAAAAATCTTTGAGGCACACTTGAGCGATCATGAGCGAAGTTGGAGTTTCCACTCTGGATCTGGAGTGCAATTGATATTTTGAAATCTGCTTTAAATTAGCGTCGAAAAAATCTTTGAGGCACGCTTGAGCGATCATGGCGAAGTTGGAGTTTCCACTCTGGATCTGGAGTGCGACCACACTAGGATAGTTGTCAGGATAGGTTTCAACGTAGACAAGTAGCCAGGGGGAACCCTAAGAGCCCTTTGAGATAAATAGAGGTTTTGTATGTCTGAATGAGGCTGGTTGGAAGTAGTTAGATGATAGTAGGAGAAAATGAGATAGGATTTAGGAGGAGATTTTTCAGTTTTCCATTTTTTGGTTTTCATTTAGAGTTGTAACCACTTTTCACTTATGAATATAATAGAGGAAAAATTGATCCAATGCATAGGTATACATTGTTTGGAGTTCCCTGTTATTTTGTTTTCATGAATGAATGAATGAATTTCATTATGAACAAATGGAACTATGAATGTTAGTATGAGTTTCAATTGTTTCTCTTCTGACCAGTGGTGCAAAGTGTCCACATAGAACGCAGGGAGTGCATTGACAAAATCCATTTCGGTTATGAAGCTCAAAAGAGATAGCACGAAACTTTCCCTTTGCAAGGAGTGCAAAGAGACTGGTGGAAGGCCTGCACAGTGGTCTGCAAGAATTCAAACCTTGCGTAAAAATCTGGTGCAAGGACTGCACATATATCAGATTCGACTAACTGTCAAAGGGACTTTACAAAATTCGAAGAACTAGGAAAGGAGAATGCCATGAGGGCAAGATAAATTTCTCTTCGAGAAATCCTTCAGATCTGAGTTATCAAAATCCGTGAAATGCAAGGAGTGCGTGGGGAGTCGAATTATTCACGATACCAAGCTCAAGGGGAATAACACTTTTCATAAGTGTTAACGAGATCCAAGAAACAAACTCGTAGGAAGGACAAAGGTCGAAGCCTTTGAACCCTTTGAAAATATTTTGAGTCTAAAGAAAGTGTAAGCTCACGGGGAAAGATATGGACCATCCGATAAACATCAAGACAACTTGGAGAAAGCATAGAGGGGGAAAGATCTCATCTATTCGGTGTGAGTGCAGAAGAATCATAGTCACTCGATCAAGGTAAATTGCACTAACGATAAGCTTTGAAAGTACATAGGACGAGAGGGGTTACGAGATCCCAAAATCATAGGAACCATCTATCAAGAGGAACACATTGTGAGATATCAGTGTTTCACTGACTCGTGACTCATGGAAGTCAAAGACAGAGTTGTAAGAACTTGTGACTCGCGATACCATGATTTGATCACAACTGTTTATCGGAGGAGGGAGCTAAACTGAAGATCTGGTTTTATCGGGAGTTTGCAACTCGAGAAATCGGAAGTAAGGGTTCTGGGAACTTGCGAAATTTGAGTTTGTGATTTGATAGTAGCTACCAGATATAGAGGAGCATGAGCCATTGATTTGGTGCGTGCTCCGAGTTATCAACATTTTAGGAGTTAGCAGTGAGCACGATATGATCTAAGCCATCGGCTTGAGAGAGGATCTGGACCATCAGATATGAGGCATCGGGAGTTTGTGCCTTGGGAGAATAGAGGTGAACCAAATTGGGAGTTCCCGATACATGAAATTGCGATGCGCTCGGGAGATTGGCCCATGGTCAAGGCGAGGGGTCATGGTGTCGAAGGAGAAGGGAGGAGCTAGCAGGTGCTAGGCCCCACGTCGGTATTTCAAAAGTTGGAGAATCGGGGTTGGCTTATACGTAAACAATCGATACGTGAAATTGCGACACACCTTTGGTTAGGCGAGTGCTCACAGCCATGGTCTCGTAATGGAAAGAGCTACCCATAGGAGAGATAGCACCCGATTCATGTGGAAGTTGAATATGGATAGGGAGGGAACCTATAGGTCTCATATGAACTACGTAATTGTGGAAAGGACCTATGTAAGTGGGTTTGGGTCTAGGAGAGGCCTAAAGAGTCGATCCAACTCAATTTCTTTGTGCATCCTAGATCGGTAGGTTGCACAACCCTTAGGAGAGAAAGGGGGTCTCCATGTCATCGAATCAAGGAGAGATATGGATCATTGGTTTCACAGGGATATATTGGGAGTTCGAATATCAGGAGAAGGGATGTGAGCAGTCCTCCAGCTTCGCGAAATGCAAAATCCTGATATGCGAAGAGGAGATCAGAACTGTTGGATTGCGGGGATTTTGGATCGTTGATCAAGAAAACGAACCTCACAAGTTTGGGTTTTAGCAGGATGAGCAAGTAGGCTTTGTGAAACACAAAATCATGAAGAGCTCAAAATATTAGCCCACGGTCATAGCGAAGGGTCACATTGGAGAAGGAAAATAGAGGGGCTAGCATGAGCTAGGCTCCTATTGGGATTTAGGTCAGGAGAGTCAGGGTGACTCACATGCGAAGAACTGTTACACAAAGTCACGACGTTCCTTTTGATCAGGCGAGTGGTCACAACTGTGGTCTCGTAAAGGAAAAGGATTCGCCAGAGAAAATCTATCACTCGTTTGGCGTTAAGGTTTGTACAATGCTCAGGAGAGGACCTGTAGGTCTCATACGACATGCTTCTTTGGAGAAAGGACCTGTGTAAGAGGGTTTGGGGTTTACCAAAGACCCGGACAATCAATTAGACTTAGTTTCTTGATCCATCCTGGACTGGGAGGTCGCACATCCCTTAGGAGAGAAGGGGGGTATGCATCACATTAATTAATAAAGTATCACATTTAAGTATGGTCGAAGTGATAGTTCAAAAATTTCTCCAATGCATTTCTTACTTCAGTTCCATTACTCTTGATTCATTGTATTGAGTCTCAGATCTCCCTGGTTAAATAGTTTTAACAAAATAAAAATTGTTACACAAATTATGGGTAAGCTATATTGTATTTACGTTCTCTACTTTTCTATAGAATCCTATTATTCTACTCTGTTTTTATTTTTGTTTGTCTATGGAAACAAAAAAAATAGAAGGACAAAGGTCGATAAGGTTTCTTCGAGGTTGATTCCCTATAATAAAAGCTCAACTCATGATAATATGCTCCTATAGGTTTCTATTTCTTTCATACTACATGCACTTATCCTATTAAAACATATGTTTTATCTTTGGTTTAATCATTTCTTGAAATTAATATGTTGTTGAGCAGGATGGAATGAAAGTCTACTGATGGGTCTCTCTCTTTGGAATTGCGAGGAAACACATCAGTTAATACCAATCTCCCTTTTCCCTTCTTGCTTCAAGTCTCCTACATCAGTATTATTATCTCGATGAGGCAATGACTGTACCAAATCCAGAGAATAAATGCATTCATTTTCCTCTCCAAGAAACGCTGGGAAGGTCATTGCGTATATAATTCGAACGGATTTTTTTATGGGGATTTACTTTATCTAAAATGAATATACATGAGATAATTTTTATTCGATGATCTTCTTAATTCTCATTACTGAAAATTTATATTATGCTTACACTATTTTTCTGAATAAATATTTTCCTAATTTACATCTTCATCAAGTCTTGTAGGTGGAATTTTGTAGTTGCGAGTAAGCAAGGAAATGTTTTAATATGCGAAAGGTACTTGGGTTCCAACTTGGGATCATGTTTTTCCTAGTTATTAATTCAAGAACCCTCGACTAGATTTTTATAAAGTACTATGTTTTCTTGACGAACCTTCAAAAGTTAGAAATCTAATAAATATTCATAACATTATTTTGTTATGAGTTTATCCCTTTGTTTGTTATAGTTTTAAACTCATTACAAGTATGGGAGAATATATAAATATATCCATGTTGTACAAATTCTCGTTACCTATATGTGATATATCTCATTAGTATGGATATTTTTTTCTGTGGTGATTTCCATTTAATTAATAAGTGAATTCATACATTGCTCTTGTGAGAAAATATACTTGATAACCCGAAATATGAACTATAACACAGGTAGAAAAGAATTACTTCAGGTTTTGAAATGAATTCACTTGTGTATTCTATTATACCTATAGATATCAAAGAAAAATAATGGAAATATATATCTAATAAAAGTTTGTACCTATAATCATAGATTAACTTGTTCTTGTGGAAATGTGTAGCTTACTATGAGGAAAGGAAGTACACACATAGACATATATATATATTAATCCCATCTTTGATTTATTTTTGTAGCCTATTAGAATTTTCCCATTTGTCTATTATAGGTACTCATATTGGCTCAACAAAAAACTTAATTTATACAATCCTAGTGATATGTTCAATTTCTCTTTCAAGGAATAAGTTTTCCATAATTTAACCTTCGTGGGTTTATATAGAGCATATTCAAATTCCCTTTCTCATAATTTAGAAATAAAATGTATCATTCCATATTGTGAGATCCATGAATAATACAAGGAAATAAATTAACTTATGTTCTATACATACATCTATATCACTTTGATTTTGTAGCTAACATAAAATTCAATCATCCATCAAGAGTAAGTATAGGTTAAAATGAATACATATATGTAACATTCGAGTTAGGAACAAATGGAACAACCATGTTCCACCAAACTGAAGATGCCAAATAGCCAATATTACTTGTCATGATAACCCCCTACCCTTACCATGACTCCATAAGGGAGAAATGAGCTCCACTCCTTAGCCAAAAGTACCTCTGTACAATTCACAAAAGTCATTTTCCTAACACAGAAGTGATCACACAACAAATTTCTCTTTTCCATGACATACTAAGCAACATCCTACCTCCCACATATGTTTTATTTATCCTTTTTTATTTTCCTAGGACTTTTATTCATAGAATTTCCCTCCTTGAAAATTCGCATCTTTACAAATACTTAATTTTTAGGGGCTGCCAATGAAAAAAATCCACTTCTCACACTTGTAAAAATCATCTCTGAGTTAACTGAAACATGTTCCCCACTCATGGAGTCATAGTCATCTATTTTTAACTTGGTTTTTCAACTTGTTTCCAACATTAAATATATTAAAAATATATTTCCTCATACATAGTTCCATCAAAGAGGACAGTTGGCAAGTCAAGATCTTGCTCAACAGTCACAAATCTAGTCATTACATACATTAATAATATGAAGTAAAAATTTCCATAAATGGAAATTTATTTTTGAAAGAAATAACATTAAAAATAGAATGTTTTAATTCTTGAGGATGTCACATGCTCTCCCCCTTAAGTATAAAATTGTCCTTGGTGTTAGTTTTTCCCTCAAATTATCACTTGGAATAGAGTTGGATAATATTTCATCATTTCATCATCCAACTCCCAAGTAGCCTCATGAGGGATAAAATGCTTCCATTGCACTTTTACTTGGGCAATAGCTATGTTCTGAAGTATTATTTCTTTCCTGTCTAGAATTCATAGAGGTTCCACTTGGAGTAAATTAAATTAAAGGAGTAAATTTCTTTCCTGTCTTTACTACCTTCAAGCAGTAAATTATATCCTCCAATCAGTTTCTCCCTTGATAAGTTTCTTATTTGGTTTTCTTCATATTTTTGTGTATAGGTCCGGCAGGTAAATGAATAAATACATGGAAGAATGGCTACGCCTACCATTATTTTGTATTACAGAAATTGAATGGTTATGCCCTCCATTTGTCCAAGGTATATAGCTAAAGCTTCAATCTCCATTTGTGAAATTAATGCAAGGTTTTGAAAATGCTATAACTATTAGAGGAAAAGAATTACAACCATTATGTTTATAATAAAAAAACACAAATTCGACCCGGATAGGTAAAAATTATCTCTGAACATTTTTTTAAAATTGTTTTGTGTTCAATCAAGGGGATTAAAAGTTGGGCGGACGTAACCTCAGGTCTCATAATTATAACTATGGAAAGGGAGTTTCCAATGCAACGATGTGTGTTGTGAATAATCAAAAATGCGCAGTAACATGGTAACTGTATCATAATATCCTTGTATAACTCACACATCGCGCTAAACCAATGAGTATCCAAGACCTACCTGCAATTAGTCTCATAAGTTTGCAAATCCTAAAATATACTCCAATCCCTTTGAATGAATCAAAGAAATTCCCCTGGAAATAAGTAACCAAATATGCGATCATTATCACCGTTACCAGTAGGAACCAGTAGTAGGAACTAGTAGGAACCAGTAGTAGATCTTAACTGTCAGAAGGAGTAACCAATTTAGAGAAAAGGAAATTATTGTTGAGAGGTTGATGACATTTAAAATCCAGATGTTTTCTATTCATTTTTGATAAATATATTGCATACAAGGGATAAAGGAAAGACATGCAATGGTTTAAAAACAAAACACAAGAAAGGTTTGAGTCTAGTGCTCATTCTAGCAACACACGAAAAATGGAGACAACCTCCAGGAAGAAAAACAAAATGCAACAAGAAAATCACATCCATAAATAAATCATTCGCACCAAGAATTAATTCATTCGCAGCATAAATTATTCACTGCAAGAAATAAACCAATCGTGGAGAAATAAAACGTTTGGAGAATGGGAGAGACATCCCCAAAATCGTTGTGTGGAAGCACAAGTTTGCATAGAATAAAGCACAATAATCGCAGAGGTTGATGTGGGAATAAAACCTCAGGGGAGAATTCCTTGTTGGATTGAGAAAGGATCCTACAGTTAACCATGCATGGGAAAGAAAGGCATTTGTATCTACATCCTTAACACCAAAGTGAAATATAGTTGATTTGGCTCCTCACTGAATGCTCATGAACGAACTAATAACTTAAAGGATAAAGGAATATAATATAAAAATAGATTTTCTCCTTGTATTAGAAACAAAAAAAAAAAAAAAGAGAAGTCATTTACATTTAGATTTTGGTTTCTCCATTGGAAATCAAATCAAAAGTACAGTGAGCATAAGGTTGGGATAACTTTGAATTATCTGTTCATAAAATGTTGGGGTCTTCAAGACAAATTCACTAAAAGAAAAAAATGAAATCTATGGATAGTATTACGTTGAATAAAACATAAACTTTAACACAATATAAGGACCTTAACTAAATGCGCACGAACATAATTTAACTACCCTTCAACCAAATTTCACAAGAGTAAGTTGCTAGGACAGAAAATTAACTAAATTTTTAACACAGTGACACACACATATACACATGTGTATCGTATCCCACTACTAGTGCTCCAAATTCATTGTACCGCATGCACTCGATTCAACTCCCACTTGCCAACCGATGTGACGTCCTCAGTACCTCCCAGCCAATGCTATGGGTACTCTTCTTCCCCCTTAGCCCCCCAAGCTGAAAAGGGGATACACACACAATACCAAAGAATGCTAGCACCCAAATCACCTCTCAAGGTCGAGCTACCACTCATCACCTGATCTGGGTATCCCAACTCCCATAAGAGAAAGTTCAGTCAAGATAAAATTTGGCAACATAACATTACGCAAGCCATATTTGATCCATATTCCTCCTCCTCCATCCTTTTTATATAATTTTCTTAGTCATTAGTTTCCGAGAACCCTCATTATATTCCTTTTTCATTTAATTAATTTCAAAAAACCTCCTCCGTACACATGTCGCCCAATCCCCTAGTTGCACTAGAAAATCAATTTATTAATTAATTAAAGTTGTCTATTTTCCTCACCCACCTAAAATCATTCATAAAAATGCTCCTCGGTGCCCCATTATTCCCTTATAATTAATAAATGACTCATGCCTTATTTAATTTCTAGTTGAATTCATAAATAAAAAGTTCCAAATGATAGATTCCTTACTAAGTTAGACATTCCCCTTTTTCTTTAACTTTCCCCTTTTCTTTAAGTTTCCCCTTTTCCTTAGGTTTCCCTCTTTTATTTAAGTTTCCATTTTTCTTAAAGTTTCCCCTTTTTTATAACTAAGTTCAGAATTAGCAAGTTTAGATAAAAGCAACCAATACCCCTTTTATTAATTAAACCTTTATTAAAATTTCCACTTTAATTATTAATGCTTGAATTTTTTTTACCACCTTCGTGTTATATGTCTAAATAGTGTTTTTTTGTTACAAGGTTCTATTCAGACCTAGGTTTTCAATTCACTAGGCTTGGTGAAAGTTCTTAAGGGAAAATTAGTTATTAAACTTTACTTATCACATCATTCATTTTAAGGACGACCAAGTCCTGAGGAGGCATAGTTTTCTAGGCACTAGGTTTATTCACTTACTAGTTAAAATTGCGATGTGCCCTTCAGGATGCACCATGTGCTCCAAGGGTGTCACTCACCTCTTTTCATTTTATTCACACAACATGTCCATCAAGACAGAATATGTACTCCACGGGTGCCACTCGCCTCTTGACTAAATTTGGTAGACATCAAAACCCTGGAGTCAATACTCCGTCAGGTGATCTTGTGGGAGACTAAGGGTCTCTAAGGAATAAGGACCCTACCTTATTGCACAACCCTTAGAATCATCGTGATCGACTGTCATAGTCTCCCTCATTGCAACATGGGTCTTCTCGAACTAGGTAATTGTTAATCTACAGTTTGAGCCACGATGAAAGTGCTAGTAGGTTCTGGAAGGGTTGTTGCCACACCTCTCCCTCAATGTTCGTGATTGTCGTGCATGACCCCTTTACTCCAAATGTGATTCTGGTCGGCAAACTACCATTACCTTGCATCCATCAATGAATCATGTCAACAATAACAATCAACATCATAATATCCAATCGTAAGTAATTATGTCACATCAATAACATTCAAAGCCTAACAATTCAATGACTGACTCGATTCAGAGTCCAAGGGGTTTCATCAATGCCTCGACATCCTCAACATCCAGATTCCTGCACAATCAGGAGAACCCTGTCAGTATTACCTATCTATGTAAATAATAAAAAATAACATATCATCAAATCCACAATATCTCATAATGATAATAAAAAAAAACAATAGTATAATGACCCCAATCACTTGCACGTAAGTTTCCTCAAAGAGTAAGTTCTCTCAGTGTGTGCAAGAGCAGGATTTACATACACCCCCTCTTGTTTTAAACTTCATCCTGAAGTTTCACAATCTGTAAGTGCTAGTCCTTAACCTGATCTATTGTTCGACGTTGTAGCTATCGAATGCGATGGACCAGTATGTGGATTGGCTCCACCATAAGAGAACCCTCATCTGATACCTAGAAGGAAATCAAGTCAATAACATGTGTAGGATCACTAACATAATGTATCAAAACAAATACGCGAAAAAAATCATGCATACGCCTAAAATAATTAGGCAAGTCTAGTCGATAGGCAATGGGCCCCTTCTTTTCCACAATCTCGAAGGGTCCCATGAAACTAGGAGAGAGTTTATCACCTTTTCCAAACTTGATCAAGCTCTTATGTTGTTTCATCTACAATAAGCCTCGATCCCCAACTTCATAACTACGGTTGACATGATCGCATTGGCATAACTCTTCTTCCAATCCTGGGCTTCCTTGATCCTTTGTCTTATTGTTTGCATTTTATATTCCATTTGTTGGATCTCTTCTGGCCCCACCAAGACCCTATCCTCAAGAAAATCCCAACTCAAATGCGTCTGGCACAGTCACCCGTAAAGAAACTCGAAAGGCTCCATCTTAAAGGTGCTTTGATAACTATTGTTGTATGCAAATTCTACCAGTGAAAAGAATTCTTCCGAAGGGTTTTGTTAGTCTATCATGTACATATGAAACATATCCTCCAAGATTTGGTTTTTTCTCTCAGTCTTCCCATCTTTTTCCGGGTGGTATGCAATACTAAAGTTAAGTTGGGTTCCCAAGGCTTCTTGGAAACTAGCCCAAAATCGTCGTGTAAACATCGATCCTCTATCAGATATAATCCTCTTAGGAACTCCATGCATCCTCACAATCTCACTGACGAACAATATAGCTATGTCAGGTGCCTGATACGTCGTATGCACATGAATAAAATGAACACTCTTAATCAAAGTGTCAATTACCATAAAAGTTGAGTCATGTCTCCTTGTCGTTAGTGGTAATCCAGCAATGAAATTCATCGAAATGACCTCCCTTTTTTATTTCAAAATAGCGTTTGGTTGTATTAATCATGTTGGATGTATATGTTCAACCTTCACCTACTGACATTCTAGACATCTTACCACGTAGTTGACTATGTCTTTCTTGATTTCCTTCCAGAAGAATAAGGGTTTAAGGTTTTCTCTCATCTTCAGGACTCTGGGATGAGCCATATACACTTCTCTATGAGCCTCGTTTAGGATCAAACTCCTCAAATCGTCAATGGGTGATACATAAGTTTGATTTTTAAATCTCAATAATCCATCGTCGTCCAACGTAAATCCTTCAAATATTGGTACCATCATTGTGTTTTGTCTGATAAAATCCTTAACCCCTTTATACTAGTCATCATCGTGTTGTAAGGTTGGAATATTTTCACGTATATTTCTTTGAAGAGGCATCACCAAAAATATCCCTGGTCTTTGAATCAATGCATCAACCACTCTGTTCATTGTTATCTTTTAGTAAGTAATTTCAAAATCATACTTTTTAAACAATTCCGACCAATGCAATTGTCACGCTTTCAAGTCACTTTGCGTAAAGATGTGTTGTAGTCCGCAATGCACCGTTTTTAGTTCAAATTTTCATCCAATCAGGTAATGTCTCCAAAATATCCATTCATATACAATGGCTAACAACTCCAAATCATGTGTTTCATAGTTCTCCTCATGCCTTCTCACCTTTCTGGATATGTAAGCGATCACTCAATCATCTTGCATCAAGACTTTGCCTAAGCCTTCCTTGGATGCGTTAGTGCATATCAAGAATTCCTCATCCATGTCAGGAACCTTTAGTATCAGTTTTGTTTTCAACATCTCCTTGAGCTTCCGAAATACTTTCACACATTTCTCGGTCCAAGCAAACTTTTTTCTCCTCTTCTACAATTCCATGCTCGGATTTGCTATCTTTGAAAAACCCTCGATGAACTGTCGATAGTATCCTGCTAAAACCATGAAGATATGCACTTCTAGGACATTCATCAATGTAGGCCATTCCATAATAGCCTTGACCTTTACTGCATCCACATCGATACCTTTGCCGGAGATGACATGCCCTAAGTAATGAATCTTTGACTGAGAAAATGAGCATTTGGGCAGTTGCCTCGTAGACACTATAGTACCATGCACACGTGTTCGTCATTCTCTTCCATCATCTGGGAGTAAATAAAAATATCTTTAATGCATACCTGGATGAACTTGTATAAGTATTCGTAGAACACCCCTTTCATCAAACTCATAAATACCCCTGGGGCATTCGTTAGCACAAATGATAAAAATGTAAACTCGTAATGTCCAAACCTCATCTTAAAAGCGGTATTAGGGATTTATTCTTCTTTTATCCATAACTGGTGATACCCTGATCTCAGGTCGATCTTTTAAAACACCTTCACGCCTTTCATATGATCAAACAAATCATCAATCCTTGGAAACATATATTGATTCTTGATCATTGCCTTGTTCAATTGACAATAGTAAATGAAGAGTCTCCACGACCCATCCTTCTTCCATATGAAGATAACACGCGCACCCCATGGTGAAACACTTGGAAGTATAAGTCGTAGGTCCAACAACTCCTTTAGTTTCATTTTCAACTCTTGTAACTCTCATGTCGACGTCCAATAAGGCGTTCTTTCTATCAGTTCAGTTCTCAGTTTTAGGTCGATGGTAAATTCCAACTCCCTCTTTGGTAACATCCCAGGTAACTCCTTAGAGAAGATGTCCGCAAACTCTCACACCACCAAACATTTTTCTAGACCTTCCACTATTACCTTCTCATTTAACTCAAGGATTGAATCAAGATTACATCCCTTGCGCATGCTCTTGTGTAGCTGCAAGCAAGAGATGAAGCTCAGAGAGACTCCCTAGTTTCGACCCACTATTGCATGTCTATGTGCCTCGTCATCGACCAAGCTCCACCATTTTTCTTATAGTTGAGTGTCGCCTCATGCGATTTCAACTAGTCCATACTGATCACAATGTCATAAGACCCTAAGGTTGTGACATGTAGGTTGTCCCTACTGAAAAACTCTCCTAGGTTAAGGATACAACCTGTAACCTTCCAACCGACATTTTGTTTGGCTCGCGAAGACGTTTCTACAATGCTAAACTCGTCTTGTTCAACTTCCTTTTCCTTAATTCTTTTTAGCGATGCACTAGAAGTAAAACTCTCGATAGCACCTAGATCTATCAAGATACTAAGGGTATGGTCAACGACGGTACCTGATGTATCGAGCATATTCCACTAGTGCTCTTCCTAGCGGTTATTCACCACTGCATGAATTTGATGGGCCTTGCCCAAATATCCCATGGTAGTGGATCCGGCTGAACCAGATGCCCTGGACCTATCCACTAGGAAGTCACGCTGGTAATGTGGCTCCCCACATGTAGAACACCCTTTATTCAGTCAAGTACTCATGGTACTCGAAGTAGAAGAGGACGAACAACCTGCCTGGAACACTAGTTTGTTCTACTGAAAAGGCCTAATCTATTGTTGTTGCGGTCGACACTTCTACTCGTGTTGTGGCCCTCAGTAATAATTTTGTTGCTAAGGCATTGGTCATCAAGATGTATTGAAAGTGGATCCTCTCTTGAATCCATGTTATCCTGGTGAATGTCTAGCAGGTCTCTGATGCTCTTGCACAATAGATAACACCTGCCCCACTGGTCTAGCTGGAGTCCTTCTTTGACCCCCATTGATAAGATCCTCCTCTAATATGAGGGCCTTTTGGAAAACATCATGCAAGTTTTGAGGAATCAAAATCCCAACCTTTGCAAGAATGTTGTCATTAAGGAAAAACATGAACTTGTTGACCTTAAGTTTCTCAGTATAGAGGTGGGGAGCATACCGAAGTAGCTTCATAAAATGGGCCTCATACTTGGGCACCGTATGGCCACCTTTTCACAAGGCATTCAACTCATTGGGATGACGCTCAATGAATTCCTCAGATAGATACCTTTCTCAGAACCGTTCCTCAAATAGTTCCCATGACACATCTTCGATGGCCATGTTCAATTGTGGCAGGAGAGTCTTCAACCATAGAAGAGTGTTCCCCTTTAGTTGATAGACCTCCATGTGAACCTTCATGTTGGAGGTATATTCGTGAAGTGAAAAGCACATCTCCATATTCTCCAACAATCTCTCGACGGTTGCATCATCTAGAGCACCAAAGAAGTCAGGAAATTTGACCTTCTGAAGTTCGCAGTGAATGCTACCAATATCGACCAGAGTGCACGGTGGACCCTGAAGAGGTGCCATCACCCTGGCCAGATCTTTGTCCAAATGGCTGATCAGTGCCTCAGACATCCTGTGAAATGACCTCATCAGCCCAACCACATCACCCACAACTCTTTTATCTTGCCCAAAAACCTATTCGTTTGCCCGGGTTTTTGACCCCTCAGGTATGGATTCTATTGGTGGCATCTTTCCTCCTCCCCTAGCACCCCATTGTCTACCTCTGCGACATCCTCTAACCATGATTACCGAATCCGAATACAAATCATTTTTTAATTAGCGACATTATAATCAAATATATAACCAAAGGAAGTTGTAGTGATCCCAAATCGCGAGTCGAATCGGCTCTCATACCATATGTAACAACTCCTTGAGGTTACGACAACATGTGATGTAATTCTTTTTTTTTATTTTTTATAGAAAGGTAATAATGAAAATACATTCAATCGTCGCAACTCGACGACAAACACAATGCACACAATTCGCGTAACATACAAACATAAAAACCTATCATACTACCACATCGTGCATTTGGGAGAAACATACGATGTCCAATCAGAAAAAGAATAATAACGCCTACAAGCCAAAAGACAATCCTTAATCGAACAAGTGCAACAACACCAACTGACACATGTCACATGAACCTTCAATGCGAGCACTAATTAGCAATCAAGAATAAAAAATGCAAGGTGAAAAAGTAAATAACATTAGTTGAACTTTAGTGGCCTTTTGTCGTACTTCACCAGATAATCTAATATTATACAATACTTTAATTAGCCTTAAATTTATGAGCGCGCAAAAGATATCTACCATACACCATCTATCCAGCAATAACCAACTTGAGGCACAATTCTATGTACCACAAGATTCTTCCACCTATTAACTTGTAACCACATTGGTAAGATAAAATATGATGGTATGATTCCTTCTAAAACATTAATGGAGGCGCTAATAAAGAAGGAGTGACACCTCAACTTAATGGTGAACATCGTTAACTTCCATTTACACAATTTAATAAATTAAAGGTTTAAATTAAAAGGGATCCAATCATTGGTAATAAGGCTTGGGATAACCATTTCGTAAAATAGGTTTCTCTAATGGTCAATCATGCTTCTAAAGGAAAAACTATTCATCATTCAAGATGTATTTAAGAACCGATATTTACTATCTTGCGTCCACTTTTAAATTGGTATGATTTTACTTATAAATTTTGTAAATTATAATCTGGGTGAAAATAAGCCACAATCATTGTATGCATAGTAACACAAGATATCGTTCATAACATAACCATTATAATAATTAGATGAATTTCCTTCTTTATTTGGTTTTGTGTGCCTCTTTGTATCAATTGTTTTTATTTTTCCCCATTAATTAATGTTTTGGTGATCTAATACTATCAAGACACTATCATCAGTGAATTCCATGCCTACATATAACCTACTGATTAGGATTGAGGGATGGGATTGTTGTGTTATAAGAACCTGGTGTCTCATCGCATTTTATTCCACATACATGATTTCATTGTTGGAGTTTTTTGACTTGTAATTTGGTTAACATGGTGCGCATGATCATTAAAAATGATTCTTAAGGTTGTTGGTGTTTCATTTCCCTAGTATTATAGATCATGATCATTAAAAATTATATCCTAAAGTTTCATCAAGAGAAATTTTGAAAGTAAAAGAACCACATTCCATACCTTGTAGTCATAATATATGTATTTTGTAATTATCTACATTTTTCATGATTTCCCTTAAGAGAGGAGTAGAGAATAATTTGGTTGCGGTAATAGTGCAAAAAATTATTTTTAAAACGTGTCAATACTTGAAGATTGAGAATTTCTTGTCAAAATAATTGAATATTATCATTAGTTACAATATTAATTCAAGAGGTTAATATTCAACAAATGAGATCGTAATTTGAGTGTTGTTCCAAGAAGGAATCTTGAGATCGTTGAAGGATATGTCAAAACCTTTATAAAGTTACCAATGTGTAGAGGTTATACCAGGATTGACTATATAAGAGATTTGCTACCTTAAATGAGTAAATGAGATCCTGCAATTAGCTTTTCCCTCAATAAGTTTCTTATTTGCTTTTGTTCATATTTTGGTGTATAGGTTCTGCAGGTAAAAGAAATAAATACATCGAAGAATGGTTACGCATGCCATTATTCTATATTATAGAAATTGAATGGTTACGCCTGCCATCTGTCCGAGGTATATAACTAAATCCTGAATCTCCTGTTGCAAAATTAATGCAAGGTTTTGAAAACGCTATAACTATTACATGCAACAGATTGCAACCATTCTTCTTATAATGGAAAATGTAAATCCACCTGGGATAGGTAAAATTTATCTCTGCACATTTTTTAAAAACTTTTGTGTGTTTAATCAAGGGGACTAAAATATAGGCGCGCTTAACCCTAGGTCTCGGAATTATAACTGCGGAAAGGGAGTTTCCAATGCAACGATGTGTGCTGTGAATAATCAAAGAGGTGGAGTAACATGGTAACTGTATCACAGTATCCTTGTATAACCGACACATCATTCTAAGACAACGAGTATCCAAGACCTTCCTAAAATTAGTCTTATCAGTTTGCAACTCCTAAAATCTACTCCAATCCCTTCGACTAAATTACAAAAATGCCCCTGGAAATAAGTAACCAAATATGCGATCATTATCACAGTTATTGTGGGCCTTCATTACTTTTTACAAGTAGGAAGTAATAGTATATATAAACTATCATAAGGAGTAACCAATTTAGAGAAAAGGAAATTATTGTTGAGAGGTTGATGACATTTAAAATCCAGATGTTTTCTAATAATTTTCGATAAAGAAATCGCATACAAGGGATAAAGGAAATGCGGGAAGTGGTTTAAAAACAAAACGTAGGCAAGGTTTCAGTTTGGGACTCATTCTGGCCACGTGAGAAAAATGGAGACAACCTCAAGGAAGAAAAATGAAATGCAACAAGAAAATTGCAGCTAGAAATAAATCATTCGCAGCATAAAATTCGTTGGAAGAAATAAACCAATCGCAGAGAAATCATTGTGTGGAAGCATGAGTTTGTAGAGAATAAATAACAATAATTGTAGAGGTTGAGGAGGGAATAAATGCTCAAGATAAAATTACTTGTTGGGAAGAGAAAGGATCCTACAATTATTATCCATCCAGAGAAAAGAAGAGAATTTGAATATAAATCCTTAACACTAGAGTGAAAGATAGTCAATTCAGCTCCTGGCCGACTACTCAGTAACATACTAATAACTTAAAGGATAAAGGAATATAAGATAAAAACACGTTTTCTCCTTGTATTAAAAAAAAAAAAAAAATGTAGACAAGTCATTTACACTCAGAGTTTGAGTTCGCCATTGAAAATCAAATCAAAAGTACAGTGAGCATAACGTTGAGATAACTTTGAATTATTTGTTCATAAAACATTGGGATCTTCAAGAAAAATTCATTGAAATAAAAAAATGAAATCTCTGGATAGTATTACACTAAATAAAACATAAAATTTAACACAAAAGAGGGACGTTGACTAAAGGCGCATGAACATAATTTAACTACCCTTCAACAAAATTTTACAAGCGTAAATTTTCAGGATAGAAAATTAACTAAAATGTTAATTCATTGGTGCATGCACGATTTTGACATTAAAGAGATGCATATACAGGGAATTTAACTACAATCCAATACAAATATACACATGAGTATCATATCCCACTAGAAATGCTCTGAAGTCGTTGTCCCACATGCACTTCATCCCACTCTTGCTTTCCAATCGATGTGACCTCACCGATACCTCCCAGCCAATGATAAGGGTACTCTTCTTCCCCCTGATCCCCCTGAGACAAAAAGGGGCCATGCACACAATACCATGGAATGTTATCACCCAACTCGACTCGCAAGGTCGAGATACCACTCATCAAACGATATGGGTATCCCAACTCCCACAAGAGAAAGTTCAGTCAAGATGAAAATTGACGGTGTAACATTATGCAAGCCAGATGTGATCCATACTCCTCCTCTCCCATCCTTTTTATATAATTTTATTATTCATTAGTTTCCCAAAACCCTCATTATATTCCTATTTCATTTAATTAATTTCTAGAAACCTCCCCCATACACATGTCATCTAATTCCCTAGGTTCACCAGAAAACAAATTTATTAATTAATTAAATTTGTTTATTTCCCTCACCCACCTAAAAGAATTCTTAAAAACGCTCATCGGTGTCCCATTATTCCATTACAATTATTAAATCAATTACTCCTTACTTAATTCCTAGTTAAGTTCATAAATAGAAAGTTCCAAAGGCTAGATTCCTTACTAAGTTAGACATTCCCCTTTTTCTTTAAGATTCTCCATTTCTTTAAGTTTCCCATTTTCCTTAGGTTTCCCCCTTTCCTTTAAGTTCCATTTTTCTTAAAGTTTCCCCTTTTTTATAACTAAGTTCATAATTGGCACGTTTAGATAAAAGCAACCAATACCCCTTTTAGTAATTAAACCTTTATTAAAATTTCCACTTTAATTATTAATGCTTGAATTTTCTTTACCCCCTTCCTGTTATATATCTGAATAATTTTTTTTTCCAAGGTTCTACTGAGACATAGGTTTTCAATTCACTAAGCTTGGCGATAATTCTTAAGGGAAAATTAGTTATTAAACTTTACTTATCACATAATTCATTTTAAGGCTGACCAGGGCCAAGAAGGCATAGTTTTCTAGGCACTAGGTTTATTCACTTACTATTTAAAATCGTGATGTGTCCTTCAGTATACACCACATGCTCCAAGGGTTCCACTCGCCTCTTTCCATTTTATTCGTGTGACGTTCCCTTCAAGACACACTACGTGCTCCAAGGGTGCTACTCACATCTTGACTAAATTTGGTAGACGTCAAACCCATGGAGCCAATAATCCATGAGGTGATCTTGTGGGAGACTAAGGGTATCTAAGGAATAAGGACCCTACCTTATTGTGCGCCCCTTAGAATCTTCATGAGTGACTATCACAATATTCCCTAATAGCATTGTTGGTCTTCTCGAACTAGGTAATCATTAACCTACAATTTGAGCCATGATGAGAGTGCCAGTAGGTTGTGGCAGGGTTGCTACCAAACCTCTCCCTCAATGTCTTTGGTTGTTGTGTATGAACCCTTTACTGCAAATGTGAGTTTGGTCGACAAGCTATCGTCATCCTGCATCCAACAACGAATCATTTTATCAATAACAATCAACATTATAATATCAAATCATAATTACATATGACACATCAACAACATTCAAACCCTAACAATCCACTCCCTAACTAGATCCAGAGTCCAAGGGGTTTCATCCATGCCTCAACATCTTCAATGTCTAGATTCCTGCACACTCAACATAACCCATCCAATAGCACATGTTGATGTAAATACAACAAAATAACATATCATCAAATACACATTATCTCATAATCATAATAAAAACAACCAATAATATAATGACCCGGATCACTTGCATACAAGTATCCTCAAAGAATAAGTTCTCTCAGTGTGCGCAAGAGCGAGATGTTACACCCTGCAATATAAATATTTCTCTCATAAAAAAATTAGCGATATTAATTGTTTTATAAGTAGACTTCACAGGTACAAAATGTGCAGATTTGCTAAGTGCATCAATCATTACCATAATCGAGTCATTTTTCTTTTGATTCTTAGGCAAACATGTGATGAAGTCCAACAAGATAATCTCCCACTTCCATTATGGTATAGGTAGAGGATGTAGAAGATCGGTTGGATGCTAATGTTTAACCTTTACATGTTGACAATCTAAGCATTTAGATAAATATTCAGTTGTTTCACTCTTCATGTTAGGCCAATAAAATAATTTTTTTAAGGATGTTATCATTTTTTGGTATCCTGGATGACTAGAATACGACCTTTTTTGCAATTTGTGAAGAATTTTTTATTTTCAATCAGCACAATTAGGTACATACAACCTGTTTTTGAACCTTAGCAGTCCATTTTTATCTAAACTCGTATCTGTTTTGTTCAATTTTTCTGCATTTTCTTGTAATTTTGTTGTTGTTTTGATGTAATTTTTGCCATTATAGCTTGTAGATTTTATTCTTTGTTCGATGTTGTTTTCTTCTTTTCTAAAACTTATCTCATAAAGTCCATTAGTCCTTCAATTTAGAGCATCTCCAAATTTGTTTTCTTTTCCTTTAATGTGCCTTACTTCAAAATCAAATTTACTTAAAAAGGATAACCATCTCACTTGCCTTGCGTTGAGATTTGGTTGACTGAATAAAAACTTTACACCACTATTATCGGTTAGTAGGAGAAACCTTCTCCCCATTAAATAATGTCGCCAAATTTTCAGAGCATGAATTATGGCTCATAATTCAAAATCATGTGTAACATAATTCATCTTCTTTCAGTTTACATGATTCGTCACAAATGACATGTCCATCTTGTGTTANTTAGCGATATTAATTGTTTTATAAGTAGACTTCACAGGTACAAAATGTGCAGATTTGCTAAGTGCATCAATCATTACCATAATCGAGTCATTTTTCTTTTGATTCTTAGGCAAACATGTGATGAAGTCCAACAAGATAATCTCCCACTTCCATTATGGTATAGGTAGAGGATGTAGAAGATCGGTTGGATGCTAATGTTTAACCTTTACATGTTGACAATCTAAGCATTTAGATAAATATTCAGTTGTTTCACTCTTCATGTTAGGCCAATAAAATAATTTTTTTAAGGATGTTATCATTTTTTGGTATCCTGGATGACTAGAATACGACCTTTTTTGCAATTTGTGAAGAATTTTTTATTTTCAATCAGCACAATTAGGTACATACAACCTGTTTTTGAACCTTAGCAGTCCATTTTTATCTAAACTCGTATCTGTTTTGTTCAATTTTTCTGCATTTTCTTGTAATTTTGTTGTTGTTTTGATGTAATTTTTGCCATTATAGCTTGTAGATTTTATTCTTTGTTCGATGTTGTTTTCTTCTTTTCTAAAACTTATCTCATAAAGTCCATTAGTCCTTCAATTTAGAGCATCTCCAAATTTGTTTTCTTTTCCTTTAATGTGCCTTACTTCAAAATCAAATTTACTTAAAAAGGATAACCATCTCACTTGCCTTGCGTTGAGATTTGGTTGACTGAATAAAAACTTTACACCACTATTATCGGTTAGTAGGAGAAACCTTCTCCCCATTAAATAATGTCGCCAAATTTTCAGAGCATGAATTATGGCTCATAATTCAAAATCATGTGTAACATAATTCATCTTCTTTCAGTTTACATGATTCGTCACAAATGACATGTCCATCTTGTGTTAGGACACCTCCCAAGCCTTCTTTTCTTGCATCCATGCAAACTGTAAAATATTTATAGGGATATGCTACCGTTAGGATAGGTGTTGTACTTAATAGTCCTTTTAATTTATCAAAGTTGTCCTGACACTTTTGTGACCAAGTAAATCTTATTCCCTTTTTTTGTAGGTATGTAACTGTATATGTGATCTTAGAAAATCCTTTGATAAATATTCGGTAAGAACTGGTAATTCCCATGAATGATCTGATTCCTGCTACATCCTTATGGATATTTCATTCCATAATGGATTTTATCTATTGAAATATTGTAACTGCAAAGAGTATTCTAATTATTATTGATGTATTATTCATTAGATCAATTCCCTTTTGCGGATTGATCGTGTTGGGTATTGTAAATGACCAAATCCCCTTTTGCGAATTAGTCAAACCCTAATTGTAATATTAAGAATAAGAAGTCGGCCCCAAAATTTATTAAAGCTGGTTATAACCACCGAGAATAAGAATTCATCCCTGCCAGTGAAAAGACACCTCCGTCTAGACGTGCCAGATTGTATAAATAAAGAGGCTAGCACCTCATTTGGACACACACTCACTTGTTCATCAGAGCACACGTTCGAAGCTGCAATTGGAGAAGAAAGAAGAGAGAGAGAGGCACATTCTTGGGCGAGGACTTTCTGTATTTGTTTGAGTTATCTCTTGGCATTGTACTAGCTATCTATATTAAGGAAGTTTTTTCTGGGTTTTCTCCCCTATGATGGTTTCCCAGGATAAATGATGTGTCTCTTATGATTGTGTATTTCTAAGTGATCATATATATGCTATGGTTATCTAGTCAAATGAAAAGAAACCTAATAATATCTTAAAACTTGACATTATCTTCACTGGATCAACTCTAGTACCCTCTTCGGATATCACGTGTCCTAGGTACTATATCCTACTTTGGTAGAAGTTGCACTTATCAAACTTCTCATATAACTTTTGTTTCCTTAAGTTCTACAATACTATTTTCAGATGTTCTTCATGTTCTTCTTTTGTTTTCAAGTAAACTAAAATAACATTGATAAACACCAACAAACATTTATCCAGATATTGACTGGATATACTACTCATCAAACACATAAAGATTATTGGTACATTAGTAAGACCAAACAGAATTACGACAAACTCATATTGTCTCTAACGTGTTCTAAATGTTGTTTTATTTATATCTTTGTCTTTTATTCAGACTTGGTGATAACCAAATCTTAAATCCAACTTAGAGAAGATCTTTCCTCCTCCCACTTAGTCAAACCGATCGTTAATTCTGGGTAAATGATACTTATTCTTGATCGTCATCTTATTTAGTTGTTGATAGTCAATGCATAGTCTCAAAGTTCCATCTTTATTTTTAGCAAAGAGAATCGGTGCTCCCTAAGGCGAGACACTTAGTTTTATATATTCTTTATCTAACAGTTCTTACAGATGAATTTTTAGTTCCGTTAATTTTGGTAAACTCATTATATAAGGTGCCTTAGATATCGGGGCAGATCCAGGTAGTATATTGATAAAGAAACCTATCTCTCTTGTTGGAGGTAGTTCTGATATTTCATCCACAAATACATCTCTAAACCCATGTAGGATTGTAAGGTCCTTTAAACTAGGTTTTTTTTCCTTTTCTAACAGATTAGTTACCTGGACAACATAAAATTGGAAACATTTGTTCATTCATTTCTTAAACTACATGGTTATCATCAGCCTAACCAAAAGTAGTTTTTTGATCCCTTGTATCATCCTAATGGTGTTGTTTCCATCTCTATCAATAAGTGACTTTTCATAAAAGTTTAAAATTACTTTATGTTTCTCTAACCAGTCCATTCCAATGATTATATTGTAAGATCCCAAACGTAAAATGTTTAGATTTAACTTTGTACTTTGACCGTCTATGCTGAGTTCACATTCAAGAATAAATCCAGTTACTTTTCTCCTGGTCCTTGTTGCTAACTATACTAACCAAGACTTAAAATGATTTACTTTCTTGATTTTTTTTTATTCAACTAAACCAAGAGTAACATAACTCAGACTAGCTCCTGGGTCAATTAATATAGAAATGTGGTTATCATGATTTTTACCTTCAACCTACACAATAGTGGATTGATGATATGCTTGTCTGCCATCTATAGCTACATTAATTCTGTGCACACTTCTACCCATATCTCCTATTGTAGAAGCCTCTTGCAGTTTATGGACTGTAGTAAATTAAGCATGGAAAGTTTCTCCTCAAGTGAGGTTCTCCACACCCCCAACACTTCAATGGTTCTCTCAGGTTGTCCCAAACTTTCTTGACTCCTAGGCTAACTGGTCTACCTTCCCCTTGAGCACTCTGGGTGTTGGAATGATAGTCTTTTTTTTGGAATATTTTTTCCATATTCCAGAAAGGTGCTGGTTGGAAGCCTTTTTTTCGCTAATTCATTTTGTCTTGTTTATTTTCCTTTCGTGCCTTGGGAATTTAAGACCTCTATTTGTACTGATCATAGAACATCCGAGCCTTTATAAAAAATTCATTCAAAGTCTTGGGATTTTCAAATTCAATTATGTCTTTGTACAACTGTGGTATACATCTTAACAATGGTTGTATCTTTACTTTGTCTTCCTTCATGTATGGTACAAATCTTAATAGTTCTAGAAATTTATATATCATATCATCCATGGTCATTTGTTCTAGTATTAGCTCATAGAATTACTTAGTCTTTCTTTTGTAATATCTTTCTGAAAAATATTGCTTCTTGAAATATTTCTTAGAATCTTGCCATTCCATTTGTTATCTTTCAATCCCTTAGCCAATGTCAGGTCTTCCCACTAGATACTTGGTTTTCCGTTCAAGTTGTAAATGGCCATTCTGACTTTCATATTACTAGAGTGGTTGTAAATATGGAAGTATTTATTTATACCTAGTAGACATGCTTCATCCTCTTCACCCGTCCTTGATTCTCTTTCAAAGCTAGATGGTTTTATTTTCTTGAATTCGCCTTCCATATGATCTACTTGTTTTATTTTTCTTCCTGTAGTTGTTTTTTTTCCTGCCATGTGTGTGTCTTCAGAAAAACTATTCTCATTTTTTGTTTCATGGCCAGAGTTTTTAGAGGAACTTTTGTTGACTTCTTCCTCTTTTCCATTTTCCTTTGGGCTCTTCTTTATTACTATAATGTGTAGCATCATTTCATTTATTTCTAACTAGTCTTCCTATACCTTTTTCATCTTTTTGTTGTCTTCTTTAAACACTTGTAATTACACAATGAGGTTCTTCATTGTTTCCAAAACATGGGTGGTTGAACTTCCTTCTTTTTTATGCCCTATTTCTTTAGGAAGTAATTGATTTGTATTTTATTCAGGTCTGATTTCTTCTTCATTCTATGCTAACATTATCAAAACATACCAACAATTTTTTATGTTTCTAACAGTAAACATATTTGTTAGTTTTTCTTCAACATAAATAAAAGAATTAAAATAGTTTTTTGGCCTTGCCCTGAGGTCCAAGTGTTGTAACCTTCAGTTCTGATACCGTATGTAATGTAACCCAAATTCTTGAATAAAAAATATTTTTGTTAGGGGACATTAAAGTTCCTTGATTCTTCAACATTGAGTACGACACAAAGATAATCCATTAATTACATATTTATTCTTTTATCATATGAATAGAAGAGTTACTGTCGTTATTGAATTAAAATCATACACTTATTTGTATTGAAGAAAATTGCGATCAGGATTGTCATAGTCCTTAGAATAAACATGCTATCCATAATGTAGCTCATAATAGACTATCATTAATCATCTATCATCCACTTCTACATAATTCTCCTATCTCCGATCAACAATGTATACTATGGAATATACACTATAGACTATTGTATAGTCTATCGATAATACTAACCATAACAATGTATGAATCATTTATCGTATAGACTATCATATGGATATAACCATAATACTATCCATATCAATATATATATCAGTCAAAATACATATTATTATATGGATACTATAATGCTAACACTATCCTCAACAATACATACATTGTTCAATCATACAGATTAGTATATGGACACCAAAACACTACACTATCCACAATAAATGTATATCATTTAAAATACAACCTATTATATGGATACTATAACATGTATGACTTTAGCATAAATGATATACCAAATGTTTAACATACATACTATTATATGTTACCATAACACTAACACTATCCTCAATGATATACCTATCATTTAATGTATAAACTAATATGTGGATAACATAACGTCATACACCCTTTGTATAGTGTATTGAACATATACCATAACCAAAATTTTAGTAATCCTACCCAACTAGTGACATGGCTCAACAATAAATTGGTTCAAAACCATTTTAATGGTGGCTGACAGGTTGGGTCCTATAGGCATTTAAGACTGCCCTGGCCCATTAATGCAGAGACTTGTCTCATACCCTTTAGAATTGACACTTAGGTGATATTGCCCAGCATGGCCTCGTCACCTCCTTTTATTCACATGGCATGACATAGGGTGTACCAAAAACTATTACTCCTCTTCACAAGGCCTTCGAGGTAACCCATGTTTTCGTTTCTTTCCCCTTAGTTTGTAACACACATTACCTCTATGTTTTATATGACTGGAGTTTTTGTAGGGATCGACTTTGTTAAGCGATGGCCTCTATGCAAAAATGTGAACGAAGGTTTTCATATGGCTCATTTCTGTGAGTGATGGATGGAGAGGAAATGCCCATCTATGGTTCTTCTATGAGAAAGGTAAGTGGATAGTTATGTTTCTTATGTTCTCTATATCCTGTGAATCAAATCTATGTTTCATTTCAATCTAAAACTATAAGAGAGGCTTCATGGACAATATTCTCATTTTTTTCTTTCTTTGTTTGAGGATTTACAATGTATTACATTCGCGCCTCTGTAGTGTGTTTTCTCTAGGATTCCACTGTGTTTATGGTACCTTGTAAGTTAGAAGAGACGCCTTGAGACTTAGTGCTCGATTTGAGGTTCCTTCCCAAATAGACCATCGCCTGAAACACTATTAATGTTAAGCGTTAAGCCCTTTGTTTTCCTTTCGCGTTTTCATGTCCTCATCATTGTAAAAATTGTTCACCTTACCCTCTAAGATTCGTCCAAGATCCCAACCCTTGCTACATAGGTTGGTGTTATTCGGAATAATAAGTTGTTGAAAAATCCATAGAAAAGTTTCGTAATTACCTTCTATATATATATATATATATATATATATATATATATATATATATGGAAATAATTAACCCTCTGAGGGAAATCCGTAAATTACATTCTATGTGGGTGTGTGTGTGTGTGTGTGTGTGTGTGTGTGTGTGTGTGTGTGTGTGTGTGTGTGTGTGTGTATATAGCAATCGTATATATGGAAAAATTAACCCTTTGCGGGAAATTCATAAATTACATCCTGTGTAAATACATAGCAATAATATATATGGCAAGATTAATCATATGTGCGAAATTTGTAATTTACATCCTATATATATAGAGAGAGATAACATATATGGAAAAATGTATCCTCTGTGGGGAAATTCATAAATTTTGTCTCGTGTAAATACATGGAAAATTAGTACGACCTTATTCGTTCGAAACAACACATTGTTTGTATCCTTTGGACTGCCATAATTTGACTCTGTCGAGAGATTCATGGTTTATAACATAGTCACTTGATCTATCACGTGTTAGAGTTAATTTTTTTATGAAAGGGTTTTCCTATGCCGACTACTCATAGGGTTCGAACCACATTTGTTACACAGTCAGGCTTTAGACTATGTATTGGGTCATTACTGTAATGTTATTTAATTTTAGTGAATCATTGTGAACAATGCATAGGTCACTTCTTATGCGTCTCTTATCAATTCTTATTGACTTAATACTTCCCTCACTATGATCGGTTCCCAAATTGAAAAAAAAATAGTATGTGATTTCGGGAAAATTAAAATGTGATCTTTGTTTAGATGTTGACTTTGTTAGGATCATCTCTTCCATTTACTGGTGCTCTACATAGGGATTGGATATTTATTAATATGTGCTTCCTATAGATTAATCTATTCACTATCTATTTCAGTAATAATTACTTATTGTCGTTTTTCTCCGTTTTATAAATGGAAATCTTATGCAATAATATGTATAATTAATTATGGGGCCCTTTTCTTCTTTGTGATGGTACTCATCAGTCGATTTTGGTTCCACTCCTCCTACTCCTTGATCGTGGAAAAATTGTCTCAAAATAATAAAAGGATATATGAACCTTCGTCAGGGCTCAAGGTAAGTATTGTCCTTGACTTATTCTTATGATTTGTTTTCCATTAAAATGCTACTATAGTTTTCTAAACCCTTATTTTTCTTCTTTTGCAGGTTGTGCAAATCGAGATAATCATATGATGGAACATCTTTCTTGAAAGTTATTTGAGTTCTGATCCATGCACTCATTACTTCGGTTACATACAAATTATGTGTACACTTTCTTAGATCTAAGTTTACAATTTGTGGAGTTTGGATTGTGATACTCCAACTGTAATAATTGTTTTTTTAACAATGATCGATTGAATACAATGGTTTATTTTGTCTGATACTTTGAGTTCCTCACTATATTTTTGTGGTAATAAGAATGTATTCAAACTGTTATTATTCTATCTATTCTCTATTGTGTTTGTATATATTTGAACAATAATTTAGTATGTATATATCTAATTCAATCATCAATAGGAACATAACAAACAATTCTACCATTTCTTTATTCCTGAGCAGAAACACACACACACACACACACACACACATATATTTAAATATATATGTACCACCATATATAATGGTAAATAGGAACATAAAAATAGTCTTTTATTTCTTTATGTATGAGAACATGCACACAAATACACACACACACACACACACACACATATGCAGACTTAAATAAATATGTACCACCATCACATTTCAAATAAACAATGTAATAAGAATTGTTTAACTATGATAAGCCATCATATTTCCAACAACAATAATCATAAACATAACATTAACAAGAAATGAAAACCAATATACATATCTGAAACCTGATGCTGGAATACAAATGGAACAACCATGTTCCACCCATCCATAGAACAGAACAACAAAGTTCATTTGCTATGTTCACCCCCTAGCCTTACCATGAGTCCATAAGGGAAAAATGAATGATCATCCTTTATATAGTCACCATCCACATATCAAGAATTCCTTTTCTTTAGACTAATAGTGCTCATAACAACAAAATAGTTTCCTTTCCCCAACATACTAAGAAATGTACTCCCTCCTCCATATGTTGTTTTTATATGCATCTTGTGCCTAGGTCTTTCCTTTCCTCCTTGGGAAGTTCGCAGCTTTATAAATCCATGATTTTTAGGGGCTTCTAGTGATCAAATTCCACATTTTCCACTTGTAAAAATTAGCCTTGAGGTAACTCAAACATGTTCCCCACCAATGGAGTCATGGTCAGCTACTTTTAACCTGGTTGTTCAATTTGTATTCAAGAATTTCATTCATTAAAAGTTTTTCTTACACGTGTGTCAAATAAAAGATAACAGTTGGGAAAGTCAAATATTTTCCCAACATTCATCAACAATTAATTTCAACAATCAAAATTCCAAATTCAGATTTTTCATAAATGGCAAATAATTTCCAAATCCGAATTTTCCAAAATGGAAAATTATTTCAAAGTTCACTTAGAATTTAATATTCTAAAATTTGAGGATATTACATTTATGTTTGCGGCGCTAGAAAAAAACAATAAGTTTTGTATAATAATATGATCATTACACTATGCTAAAGTCATATGTTGTTATGTTATCCATATAATAGTCCATATGTTAAACAATATATAAATATTGTTATGGATAGTGTTAGTGTTATGGTATCCATATGATAGTCTATATGGTAGCAATATATATATTATTATGGATAGTGTTAGTGTTATGGTATCCATATGATATTCTATATGGTAAATGATATATATATCATTATGGTTAGTGTTATTGTTATGAATAGTTTATATGATAGTCTATAGTCTATATTGTTGATCGGAGCTAGGAGAATTATGTAGAAGTGGATGATATATGATAAATTGTAGTCTATTACGCACTTTATTATGGATAACATGTCTTGACATAGACATGGTGGTTATTCTAAGGGATATGACAGCCTTGGTCGCAACTTTCTTCAATAAAAATAAGTGTATGATTATAATCCAATAACGACGATAAATCTGCCATGCATACAATAAATGAATAAAGATATGTTTAAGGGATTATCTTTGTGTCACAGTAAAATGTTGGAGAGTCAAGGAAATTTAATGTCCCCTAATAAACATTTTTCTTTATTTGGGAAATTTGGCGTACATTACAGTTCCACCTTAGGATCACGTTTTTCCTAGTTCTTAATTCAGGAACCCTGGAATTAATTTGTATAAAGTACTTTGTTTTCTTGACGAACCTTCAAAATTGAGAAATCTAATAAATATTTATCAAATTATTTTGTTATGATTTTATCCTTTTGTCTGTTATATTTTAAACACATTACAAGTCTAGGAGAATATATAAATATATCCATGCCTACAAATTCTCATTACCTATCTATGATATATTGCACTAGTACACATGATTTTTCTTTCGTGCTTTCTTTTTAATTAATAAATTAATTCATGCATTTATCTTGTGACAAAACATACTCGATAACCTCAAAGAAGAATTATAGCACAATTATAAAAGATTTACTTTAGGTTCTGAAATGAATTTACTTATGTCTTCTATTAAACTCATAGAGATCAAGGAAAAACAATGGAAATATATACTTGGTAAAAGTTCATACTTATAGCCATAGATTAACTTGTTCGTATCGAAATATATAGATTACAAACAAGAAAGGAAGTTTATATATATATATCTATATATCCCATCTTTGATTTATTTCTATAGCCTACTAGAATTTTCCCATTTCTCTATTATAGGTACTCATATTGAATCAATATAAAACTTAATTTATAAAATCCTAATGACATGTTCAATTTATGCTTCAAGGAATAATTTTTACATAGTTTAACCTTCGTGGCTTTATATAGAGCATATTTATATTCCCTTTCTCATAACTTAGAAATAAAATGTATCTTTCCATATTACAAGATCCATGAATAATACAAGTAAATAAATTAACTTGTGTACTATAGATACATCTATAACACTCTAATTTTGTAGGTAACATAAAATGCAATCATTCATCAAGAGTAGGTATAGGTTAAAATGAATACATATCTGTAATAGTCAATCTTGAAACAAATGGAACAACCATGTACCACCCAACCGTAGATGCATAATAACCAATATTACTTGTCATGATCACCCCCTATCCTGACCATGACTCCATAAGGGTGAATTGAGCTCCACTCCTTAGCCAAAAGTACCTCTATACAATTCAGAAATGTCATTTGCCTAACAAAAAAGTTCTCACATAGAAAATGTCTCTTTTCAACCACATACTAAGCAATATCCTTCCTCCCACATATTTTTTATTTATCCTCTTTTATTTTCCTAGGACTTTTCTTCAAATCATTTCCCTCCTTGGAAATTCATAGCTTTACAAATCCCTAATTTTTAGGGGATTTGAGTGATAAAACTCCACTTCTGACACTAGTAAAAATCATCTCTCAGTTAACTCAAACATGTTCCCCACTCATGGATTCATACTCAACTATTTTTAGCATGCACATTCCACTTGTTTCCTGCATTAAATATATTAAAATTATATTTCTCATGCATCTCTCAATCAAAGAGGACAATTGGAAGGTCAAACTCTTGCTCAACAATCACAAATATAGTCATTACATACTTTAATAATATCAGTATGAATTTCCATAAAT
Organism: Picea engelmannii; assembly: GCA_009831015.1. Classification (NCBI taxonomy): domain Eukaryota; kingdom Viridiplantae; phylum Streptophyta; class Pinopsida; order Pinales; family Pinaceae; genus Picea; species Picea engelmannii. Next base: position 220,710 of record ML777806.1, on the reverse strand, counting down.
GGAAATTTATTTTTCCAATAAATAACTTCAAAATAAAATGTTTTGATTCTTGAAGATGTCATAGGATCTCATACCAATTGATATGCAATTAAACCTACAAACTAAGATGCAAGAATGAAAAATGATTGCGAGACAAAAAATTCATTTTTCTACATAGTAGATGACTCAAGCTCGCTCTACAACTAGGGTTTCAACTTCAATTTCATGCTCTTTGAATCCCCCCACTTCCTAGTTGAACATCTCTGTTAACCTCTGATGCACCTTGTGTTTCATATCTGAGCAGTGCAACAACATGACCACTAAAGAGTGGGCAAACGACCCCTCATACCAAAACATTACAGTGAATGACCTGCACAATGCATGTGCGCGCAGACCTTCATTCGAACCGCCACAACATTTGAGAGAGAAGTTCTTGCAGGATGAAATGAACAGCAACACAAGAACGAACATGGATGCAGAGACCTTGCATCCAAAAGTGGCTCGTGCATGGATCCCAGGAAAATGCATTCTGCAGACCCAGACAACACCAAGATACATTATAAAAAGAAACAAAATAGGAGAGCACACCTAGTTCATGAGTGATCATTCCCTCATAGGAAAGTTCCTAGGCCTTTCGCCCTCATAAAGAGACCTAGCTCGATGGATCAAAACCTGGTGGAACCCCAAGGGAGACTACGAGCTCTAGCTGAGTTGTAAGGGATTCTTCACAGTTACATTCTACAATCTGGAGGACAAAGACCATGTATTTGAAGGAGGACCCTATTTCTACAGCTCGGTTGGGATATATCTACAATTCTATATAGAATGCTTCTCCCCAGAGAAAGAGAACATCACCTATTCCCTGGTATGGATCCGTCTCTATTCCCTACATCAAGAATTTTGGCTAGAAGAAATCTTTTCAGGCATAGGCAATACTCTATGGAAACATGTCAAATCCTTAGAAGCCACTAAGCATAAAAAATACACCTCCTATGCTAGAATATGTGTCTATATTGACATATCCAAAGACCTCCCAGGCTCGATAACCTTCAGATGCAGAAGATGCCATGAGCATGGACACCTCTTCAGAGAATGCCCCCTCAATTCCCCCCCAAATCTAACTGAGGAAGAAAATACAAAGAATGGATTTACCTAAGTACAAAATCTCAAAAATAAAATGAAGAGAAAACCAACAGTAAAAAATAGTCGAAAACACCCTAACACCAACTCCTTTGAAGACCTTACAAAACTACCACAGGCAGAAGAGGTGTAAATCCCCAATAAAACAATAGGAGAAGATGGCACCAACAATAAATAAAGTCGACAACCAAAGCAGACCGCAACCCAGGAAACCTTGCGTTATCCCCCAAACTCTAGGAAGGCAGCAGACAAGGAGGAAGACATAGTCATAGAAATGAATGAACGAGACCTAGTGGAAATAGATCTCGACATACCAGAAGAAGCTCTCAACAAGAAATATCTACAAACCCTACCTGAAGAACAAATAAGGAAAGTGCACAAAGTCTTTTTGGATTCGTCAGCAGGATAAACCTTATGACTGGGCATAAGAGGATATCCTAACTCAGATCAAAGAAGAAACACAAAAGAGAACAAAAGGAGGGGTAGGAAATCAGTGCAACTGCTCATCAAGGAAGTTGGAAACTATATGATCAACTTAGGATAGATACAACAACTCTCAAAGAGCTCCTTCTCACACCAACCCAACTGTTAAATCATGAAAGTCATCACTTGGAACATCAAGGGCCTCAATGGAATATCTAAGCAAATTATCCTCCACAACTGCATTAAATCAAAAGACCCAGACATCCTTCTCCTCTAAGAAACAAAATGTGTAGGTCAGACTACAGAACAGATCTTTAGAATATGCTAGTGCAACTGTAATTCTTACCAAACAGAATCGAAAGGCGCGGTAGGCGACCTGGAAATTATTTGGAACCCAAACTCAGTCATAATCAACCAAGGCCTCTCAACACATGGCTCCCTCACAATGCATTATCGAGCAATTGGGTCGGATATACATGGATGGATCACCCATTCTTATCGACCACAAAACATCTAGGAAAAGAAACTCTTCCTTCAGAACCTAGCTTACCTCAGCTCCATAACCAACAACCAGTGATGGATATTGGGTGGAGACTTCAACATGATCCTCACTCTCGAGGTAAAAAGGGGTGGGAAGAAAATACTAGAGCAAGACAGCGCAAAATTTCAGGAATTCCTGGATCTTCACAAACTCATAGAAATTGAAAATGGAAATGCAACCTTCACCTCGACGAACAAGCGAACTGGACCCCAACAAATTTCCTACAGGCTCGACCACATTTTTATTTCAGAGACCCTTCTATTGGAAGGCCCATTAATTGAGTCTACAATCCTTCCTAAACTGGGCTCAGATCATTGGCCTGTTCAGCTATGGTTCAACATGACGACCTCCCCCAAGCTCAAACCCTTCAAATTCAATTTTTTTTGGCTTTCAGATACAAACTTCCAAACCTTGGAAAAAAAATGGTGGGACACAATAGAGATATAGTAGGGAACCAAGATGTACTGCTTCCATCAAAAAGGACATAAATATTTTCATTGGATAGAAAAAGCGGAGAAGAGCTTCAACCTACTGAAGAAGAAGATCACTAAGAAACCAATTCTAGTTTTTCTAGATTTCAGCAAGACATTCTAGGTCAGATGTGACACGAGTGGATTTTCCATTGGAGTGATATTAAGCCAAGACAAAGAATGAGGCAAAGAGTGATATTTTAGTGAAAAAATGAATGAAGCAAAGATTAAGTACTTCACATATGACAAAGAATTCTACGCAGTCATACAAGCGCTGAAGAAATGGAGGCACTATTTGGCTTCAAAAGAGTTCATTTTGTACAACGATAATCATGCTTTGCAATTCGTGAGTCAACAAGAGAAGATGAACCAAAAACATGCTAAATGGGTTGAATACATGTAGAATTTTACTTTTGTGACTAAGCATATTTCTAGAACTGTTAACAAAGTTGCTGACACTTTGAGCAGGAAATGTTTGTTGATGCAGGAATTTTGAGTTAAGACTTTGGGTTTTGATAACCTCAAAGAAATGTACGAGGATGATACAGATTTCAAAGAGGCATATGAGGCATCTAAGAATCCAATTCTCAGGGACAGAAGCCAATGGACAGAGTACATCATCCAGGATGGAGTATTGTTCAGAGGAAATCAGCTATGTATTTTGAAGTGCTCCATGAAAGAGAATTTGTTGAAGGAAAAGCACAATGGAGGATTGGTCGGAAACATAAGCCATGCGAAAACATTCTCAAAGTTGAATGGCTCATACTACTGGCCAGGGATGAGAACAGATGTGAATAAATTTGTGGACATGTGTAGAATTTGTCAGCACATGAAGGGAAAAATGTAGAACACAAGGTTATATCAGCCATTGCCCATACTCGAAAGGCCATGGGACACAGTGAGAATGGATTTCATATTAGGATTACCAAGGACAAAAAGGGGATATGATTCAATCTTTGTAGTGGTAAACAGATTTTCAAAGATGGCACATTTCATACCATGCCAGAAAACTAGTGACACAACTCATATTGTGAACCTATTTTTCAAGGAAGTCGTCAAACTTCATGGCTTGCCAAGGAGTATCATTTCTGATCAAGATACCAAGTTCGTAGAACAATTGTGGAGGACCTTATGAAAGAATTTGAGGAAAACCTTGTCTCTTAGCTCAGCGTATCATCCTTATACGGATGGAAAGACAAAAGTCATGAACAAGAGCTTGGGAGATTTGTTATGGAGCTTAGTGACTGAACACCACAGTCAATGGGATCACATTATGCCACAGGCATAGTTTGCTTACAATGATTCACTCAATAGAAGAACAGAGAAGAGTCCATTCAAAATTATATATGGAATGCAACCAAGGGGAGTCTCTGAATTGAAATATTTATAACAAGCTAAATTCAAGAGTGCTAGTGTATATTCAATGTAACAGATTTGTACCCTTACAGAGCTAAAGAAGCAGGAGCGGAGAATGAACGGAAAGAAATTCCATGGATGAAAAAAATGTTTGTAGCTGAAAATCCACAGATGGAAAGAATAATTGACAAGAGAATTTGCAGAAAGACCAGGAGAAAAGAATATTTTGAGGACTTGGTCAAATGGAAAGGACATCCTGTTGAAGATGCCAGTTGGGAGGAGGAAGAAGTAATTCAAAAGCATGGACAAATAGTGAAGGAACTCATTAACAAGAGTTCATGAAAATTTTCAAGTGAGGTAGTACAATGCAGGAGCATCGTAGAAAGCCAAAACACACACCTAGCCAAGAAAATAGTTGGACGCACAGATGCAATTAAATACGTTTTTGAGAAAATGTTGTGAATTTCAAAATCTGAAACATTAATATAATGGATGGGAGGAAAGTGCAGTTGCATTTATGCCTCGAAGATCCAAACCGATTTTGGAGCGTATGTTCCTATTCGCCGGATGTAATAGGCATTTAAGTCTATTTAATGAAAGTAGGTGGTTTTAATTTAATAGATTAGACAGTTTAGGAGCATAGGAGGGAAAATAGATGATAGACACCCTCACCCTTGTATCATTGAAAAAATATAACTCAGAACTCGTAAGTTGTAGAGATGCAAAGGAGAACAAAGAATTTAATGCATTCTAGTTGCTATTATTTACCATGTACAGGAGCACTGGAATTAATAGAAGAAAGTTTTTATTCCAATTTATGTATTTTTTATGGCTGTTGGAACCACCTATTGAATGGTATGTTGCAGGATAGTTTATATTCTTTGTGTTCATTTCATTTCAATGTTATGTGTTTGTGTATGCTCTAGAATTATATGTTGAATGTTTGAATTATGGACAAGGGGGAGAATGAGTTTCAGTTGTTTCTCTTTCTGAGAACTCCTACAAAGAGTGCAGTTGAGGGTCCACAAGGAGTGCATTGATGAGGCTCTGAGTTTCATCTCAAAACTCTCAGCAGAGATTCAATCTGTGTATTTACAGGCCACAGTGATAGCAGAGCACAGAGACGTGCAAAGTGAGTGAAGGTTGGGATAAGGGAATGAATTACTTCAAAATCACAGAGGAGTTGAAGAATTCTCTATTGTAAGAGGTGCATAGAGTAGAAGACCTGAATAACGAGAGGTTTTTTGAAAATTTCTGCAAGGAGTGAGTGCAGGGACCCTTTTGGAAGCCTTGAGTTCACAAGAGAAAGATCAAAAGGGATAGAACCTCTAAAGTTTTCAAAGGGAGGCATAGGTTGAAATCATCTCACTGAAGTCAAGTTCAGGAAGGAGGATGCCAAATCATTTGGCTAGAAGTCCTTGAAGAGTTGAAATAGATGGTCTAAATTCTCCATGGAGAACTCACGATATTGTGAGGACTGTAGGATTTGCAGGAGTTGCAAGGTGGTTAGAGGCCAGAGAAACCCATCACCCAGGAGTTGTGAAGTGGCGAAGTTTCAAGAGTCATTGGATATGATAGACCAACGGGGGGATTAAGACAAAGATTCTTTCAACACAAATAATCTTAGAAGGAGTACTCACTGTTATATCTGGATCAATGAGGATTGTTGATCTCATATGTGAATTTTCCATATCCTGATACAACTAGGACAATTGGATCAAGGGAGACACACAACTGTCGATTTCATTGAAGGAACGATTTCGGAGTTAGGGATTTGTAGAGGGAGAGGAACGACTGTTTGTTTCTCTCTCAAAATTGAGAAATTGGAAGACTCGTGCGAACAGGTTCCAAGGACCCTCTTTGTAAGAGGAGTAAGAAGAGGTGACAGGTGGCGTGCACCTGTCATTTTGGGGTCAAGTCAATCTTCGTTGACATATCGCGTTTCAGGGATTCGTAAGGGAAGAGCACAAGAGTTTGGTGCTCCAACTCATGAATTCATGAGTTGCAAAAGGTGCTTGTATTAAGGCTTGGTTGTTATCATATTGGAAAAGGGGATGAAGAGGGGGCTTACACCTTAATCCCATTCACAATTTCGCATTTCAGCTATTGGCAAGGGCTATGGCATTGGAATCGAAGTGGCCAACTAGGGAGACCCAAAATCCTTTGTGGGATTAAACAAGGAGTTTAGTGAAATCTTGGCATCGTTTAGAGAAGATCCCGTGTGGATATCGGACTCAAGGCAGGAGGTTTGAACCACCCAACCTTGTGGAATCTTATTCCCCCATCACTCTGTCTTAGTGGTCCTTCTGCACACAACGATGTTTATATTTTATTAATGATCTACATAATTACATATACAAAATTAAAGTCTTGGCCTTTAACACATAGGCTCTCCGGCCTAATCAACAAATAGGCCTCCTAGCTTATTATCACTCGGCTCACAAGCATACAAAACATGTTTACAATACATAATATAACTTGGCTCATCCTTGGGGATATTACAGAAGGAAACCAAAACTTTCAGAAGAGAATGAGAAAGAGTTAGGGTATGAAATTCTTACCAGGAGAAACTAAAACCTGAGATTTATTTTGTGACATCCCCCCAAAAAATAAAGAAAATAAAAATATTTTTTTGAATTTAAATTACTGGAAATTTATTTCTTTTTTTAGTAAATTCAAAATTGGAAGAATTTTGCCATTTATGGAAATTTTGATTTTCAGATTTTTATAATTGTAATAAATGATTTTGACTGTTGGGAAGAAATGTGATTTTTCCCAACTAGATATTGGACTATGACACTTGTATGAAAAACATAATATTTTATATTGATTATAGGAGACAAAGGGGACAACCATGTTAAATTTTAGCTGACCATGACTCCATGAGAGGGCAATCTATTGGAACTACCTCTAGGTTGATTTTTACAAGTGGAAAATCAGGGAATTGGCCACTAACATCCCCTGAAAACCAGAGATTTAGAAACCTATGAAAATTCCCATAGGAGGGAAAAGACCTAGGCAAATGGATAAATAAGCATATGTGAGGAGGCAGGATGCTGCCAAGTATGATGGGGAGGAAAAATATTGATTTATTTTCCTTTGCTATTATGAACACTGAATTAGTGTAAGGCAAGGAGGAACTATTGGTTCAAGGGATATTGCGGAAGAGGGGCATCCATGTTTTCCCTCATGGACTCATGGTCAGGCTAGGGGGTGAACCGTGCAAGTGATCTTGGTTGTTCGGTTCTATGGTCGGGAGGAACGTGGTTGTTCCCTTTGTTTTTCCACTGGTTTAGTTCAGATATGCTACTTTAAACCATACCTATTCAAATGTGTTTATATCTATGGTACTGAGCATGTTAAATATGTAGTGAAGTAGTTCCTAGTTGTCTGTTTTGAATAATCATATAATTGTTGTGTGTTATTTTTGTATCGAATTTCAATATCTTTCTCTCTGTGGAGTGTTTTTTTTGCAGATATGGTGAAATCCTTCAAGTTAGCATGCATCCAAAAACATAGTCAAAGGCTATTCCATGACTATAGTCTATAACTACCTTCCTAATTTTTAAATCTATTGAACAAAAGGAAATTGATTTGCCTCTTTAGTATAATTGCTAGTCGAGTGTACCATTTCCCTATGGCGAAATTATTTTTCTGTAGATAACTAGTATATAATGAACCTCACTAATAAGTATACAAGTTCAAACTATAGGTAAAATATCCTATGATACTAAGATTATATTCGACATACTTACAGACCTGTATAGGTATAATAAGAATAGAGACATATTATATGATGGATAATCTTTATAAACGATGCACTAACACTGAAGCAAAACCAACTATAAACAGAGTTGGGTAATTATACTTATATGTGTGTGTGAACATACTCGCAGGAAAATAACCCATCAAATCCACAGACCCAAATACTGAGCGTTGAAAAATGGATACTATGGTATGGTTAGTAGTCTCAGTGTCATATTAAACCGACTTACTTCTGGTGTGGGATCAACTAAATGCTAGATTAATGGTTGGAATAGGAGCAGAAATAAAAATATAAATTACAGAGTACATATGCGGTGCAATGTGTAATCCACGACAAGTTAGGGTTATGATATGTATGAGTCACGAGTGGGGAAAGCGAGACTCATACTCATTTCCTACCTTTTCCCTGTCCGGGAGTACCCTTAAAAACAACTAGCACGGAACTGAAAAATGAAAGATCTTCACAATATTAAGATCGAGTTGTAGCCTTGATCAACGGTGCTAGTAATAACTTAGAAAGAGGGTTATTCGTAGTTGGAACGCAAGTACCTCTTGGAAGAGTGAAGAGTGTGTTCCCTTCCATGGAGTGAGCACACTCTGCATAAAACAAGGTGAAACAATAAGAAAGTGAATCCGATAAACAATAACACAACCTTTAAAGGAACAAAATGAAATAAGAAAAAACTTAACTGTAATAACGGTTTCTTTAACCTTCACCATTTGCGTTCAAACCATGTTCTCCCAGACCGAGAAGGGAAGAGGAGCTCGTGCCTCCCTAATGGGTACCCTCACACAGCAAAGGGGCCCATCATTAGTGACAAATACCATCTTTTAACCCAAATAAAATCACGTACAGGGGTAACATGCGTATAATGAGCGTAAAGCGATAGATACATAAATCCATTGTAACAATTTAATTATAAACATAAAAGATAAAATCACCTCTGGACTATAGGACAACCCCTATTATCGGCATAGTAATACCAGTGAGTATGAGGTTTAAACACAGGACCTTTGTTTATTTCCACACTGTACCGATAGATATTTTACACACAGGTAAGACAGATACATACACTGTCAACTAGGTATTAACCGACGAAGAAAACACACCCAATATAGATTTTTCAGTTAAGAAACAAACAAATAAAATATCTCGGATGTGCAGACATCGGGATAAGACCTTCCACAACAAAATATGGCTTGGCTTGATAGGAAAGCCAGGACACGGAAGGGATTAACTACGAGAACCCTAAACCCTACTGGAGCATCCCATTCCCTTCTGATATTTTTTTTGACACCGATATAAACCAAGAAAATACTCTGCTTGTATACTGTAGTACCGAGAATTACTCGACGAGAAAGAAAATAAAAAGAACCCGAATGGAAATGATAGCTAAGTCGACTTACCGGCTTACAGGGTGGTTCATTGAGGAGTCGACTACCAAGAACTCTCCCACTTAGAGCAAGGTCCGATTTCACAGAGGCATAACCACGTTTCTAATATAGAAAACTAAAACAAAGTTTAATCAGGATCTCTCCTTCCCATTCACTAAGCCAAGACCATAATGAAGTCAGAGCTATGGAATAGCCTTTGCATGGAGTAATGGAGGATGAGTGGGATCATACCTGGTCATGTGAACAATCGTAAGTGTTGGAATTTCATTTGGCATGCTAGTCGAACACTATATCGATTTGACTTAACTCAAAGCACCATAAATGTTGCAGACAGGTCTTTAAGGCTAGGGGGATTCCAACCGGTTATGTTTCTCAAATAATTTATGGCAAGAAACCCGAATGGCCTACATAGGGTTAAACCTTTTATCACCTGGTTACACCATTTATGCGTCAAATCTCAACTACCTTTACATTAATCATATCCTACCCAAAGTTTAGCCACTCACGCTTATTCTTTTGTATAGTGTAGTGTTCGATTTTTACCCCAAAGGGGTTTGTTTTAAAAGTATGCCAAATGGTGATAACCTTTTCACATAGACCTTCCATTAACATGTATACAAGGTCATTTATCATAAGACCTCACACCTATGACCTTTGTTTTTAGGGATTAATTGGTTCTAAGTAGTTATACCCCTTAACTCTTAAAGAGGGTTTTGGAAACGATACAGTGGGTATTACCAGGGTGTAAATAAAAAACAAGGTATCCCTAGCTATGTACCTATGATCGCTTATATAACTCAGTACAAAAATAGGAAAGGTGACAATATAATAAATATCATTTAGAGTTGTAAAGACAAGGGACTGTTGTACATCAGGGTTGACGACTAACTGAACTTTAAGGACACAGTATCAACTCAAAGTACCCAATAAAAAGAGTAATTAAATAAAGGATTTTTTTTTTATATGTAAATTTTGAGGTACATTAGATATTCTATCAGAGCAAAAAGGTGACAACACTAGACCTGAACAGGGCCACAATAGTTGTTTAGTATAGATATCTTTTGATTTATGTAAAACTAACAAAATCTTATGGTTACAAATAGAAAGTTATTTCCATTTTGTTAATTATGGCAGATGAGGATGATGCAGGGATCAGGATGGGAGAAAACCCACAACAGGGACCCCCTGGAGATCCAAGACAAAACAGTGACAAAAGTTCACCCACGGAAGTGTTAGAAACAATGAGGAACCTTATTGTTGAATTACAGATTTTCAAAGCAGACAATGAAAAATTGAAAAAAGCACAACAAGAATAGCAAGAGATAAATGAAGTCCTCCTACACAGTGTAGTGACCAAGAAAATCCCAAAGGATGATAACCACGAGGAAGAAGTCAGAAAAAGGGCTTCCAAGAACTCCGAGGCAGAAACAGAAAGAGGAGATAGTTCGTTAGAAGGAACCCCTTTAGTTGAAGGTAAAACTAAATCTAACAGAAAAAGAAAACAAGTAGACCATCTCGAAGGAGAATTTAAAATGATTAAACCAACTACCTTTGATGGAGAATGCAAGACAGGAGAGGAAGTTGAAGCATGGTTGTTGGACATCAAAAAATACTTCCAGATGTACAACTATTCTAACAACATGAAGGTCAGAATGGCCATCTACAATCTGAAAGGGAAGGCCAACATTTGGTGGCAGGACCTGAAATTGGCCAAGGGCCTAAAGGAAAAACAATTGGAATGGTATGACTTTAAGAAGTATTTCAAGAAACAATACCTTTCAGAAAGTTACTATGAAAGAAAGACAAAACAATTCTACAAGTTATGACTTGGACAGATGACAATGGAGGACTTTATAAATACGGTTTTAGAACTGTTAAGGTTCGTACCATACATCTGAGAGGATAAAGTAAAAACACAACGTTTTCTAAGCTGCCTACCACAGTCCTACAAGGACAAAATTTAATTTGACAACCCCAAATCCTTGAGCGAAGTGTTTAAGAAAGCTTGAATGTGCTACGATCAGTACAAACAGTGGGTAGAGTTTCGCAAAGCATGGAAGGATAAGAAACAAGAGCGAATGAACCAGCGGAAGAAGCGGTACCAGCCAACTCCTCATCGAAATACAGCAAAAAGTTTTTCGAGAAGGGACTTTCACTCAAACCATCTAAATACGCAAGGGAGTGGTAAACCAGTGAACCTGGGAATGAAGAAGTTTGGAGACAACCCCCACGAGCCATGAAAGTGTTGGGAATGCGGAGAGCCTCATCTAAGATGGAACTGTCCGCATTTGAGTTCAACAAATAGAACCGTTGTTCATAATCTACAGGAAGCCTCGACAGTGGGTAATGTGGGTAGGAGACTACATCAGATAAATGCATCCATAGATGGTCGACAAGCTGACCACCAGTCCTCGGTGGTAGAAATTGAAGGTGAAATCAATGACACTTGAATTTCTGTTTTAATTCACCCTGGAGCTACGTTAAGTTATATTACACCTAGTGTGGCTGATTCAAACAAACTTAAGAAACCGAAAGCACGTCAAATCATGGCTTGCACAATTAGTGACTGGTACTAAAATAAAGGTAGCGGAGTTCATTCTATATTTTGAGTTCATCTTAGACGATCAAAGTATAAAGACTGATCTGAACATCTTACCACTAGGATCTTACGATATGATTATTGGGAATGACACAAAGAAATACTAAATTGCCATACAAAGATACTTAGCTGTAAGTATGATTCTCACACTACTAGGACAACCCAAGGTATATCGAAACCAGTATCAGTCAAACAAATTTCAGCGATGCAAATAAAGAAATGTATGAGAAAGGGATGTCAAGTGTATGCCATCCAAGTAACGAATCTAGTAATAAAGGGGGATAAGCCAAAGTTGGAAGACTTTTTTGTCCTACGTGATTTAAGAGACATGTTTGTGGATGAGATACTGGAATTACCCCCTAGAAGGGAAATAGACTTCTCCATAGATCTGTTACCCAGTCCCACTCCTATCTCAAAGGTGCCTTACCGGATGAGTCTACTAGAACTGACAGAATTAAAAATACAGTTACAGGAGTTGTTGGAGAAAGAGTATATTAGACAAAGTGTCTCACCTTGGGGCGCACCAGTCCTCTTTGTGAAAAATAAGGATGGTACTCTAAGATTATGTATCGATTATAGACAACTAAACAAAATGACTATTAATAATAAATACCCTTTACCA
>ML777806.1:184449-208346 GCA_009831015.1 Picea engelmannii | reverse complement strand
AATCTTTTCAAAATTGGATTTACAGTCCGATTATCATCAAGTTCGGATAAAACACGAGGACATAAACAAAACAACATTTCGGACAAGATATGGGCATTATGAGTTTGTAGTCATACCTTTTCGACTCACTAATTCCCCAGCCACGTTTATGTGCCTAATGAACAGTATTTTCAGTGAGTATTTGGATAAGTTTGTGGTAGTATTCATCGATGATATCCTAGTCTATTCAAAGACATAGGAAGAATAGGAGGAACACTTAAGAACCGTGCTGCAAATGTTAAGGGGGCACAAATTGTACGCCAATTTCGACAAGTGTGACTTCTATCAAGAAAAAAATACAATATCTCGGACATGTAATTTCAGCAGAGGGCATCTTCGTAGACCCTGAAAAGACAAAATCCATTATGGAATGGATGGTACCTAAAGATGTAACAGATATACAGTCGTTCATGGGAATCACCGGATATTACCGCCAGTTTATAGAAGGGTTTTCCAAGATAGCCTACCCTATCACATCATTACAAAAGAAAGGAACCAGGTTTAACTATTTAAAGAAGTGTCAAGACAGATTCAACAAACTTAAGGAATTATTGACAATGGCACCCATATTGAAAGTAGCAGACCCAAATAAAGACTTCACCATATGTGTTGATGCGAGTAAAGAAGGACTAGGTGGTGTCCTAATGCAGGAAGGACACGTTATCTGTTATGATTCTCGAAAATTAAAAGAACACAAGGGTAATTACGTTACTCATGACTTAGAGTTGGAAACAATGATACACGCTCTAAAGATGTGGTGACACTACATAATGGGTAGAAGATTACTATTATTAACGGAGAATAGCGGGGTGAAATATTTGTTTAACCAGCCAGATCTTAACGCAATGTAGGCAAGGTGGTTAGCTTTCTTGAGCGAATTAGAATTCGAGGTCAGACATATCAAGGGCAAGGAAAATAAGGTAGTAGACGCTTTAAGTAGAAGAATCCATGGGTTATTTGAAATGAATACTAGCAGGGCAGCAAGTGATCTAGAAGAAAGAATAAAGGCGGCAAGTACTGATGATGAAAACTATACTAAAATAATGGTAGAATTACCGAACAACACCAAGAACTCAGATAAACTAGATCTAAGTATCGACGAGAAGGGACTGCTATGATTTAAAAATAGACTTTACATACCAGATTCAGCAAGGTTAAAATTAACAATCTTGGACGAAGTGCATAAGAAACCATATTCTGGCCACCGAGGTTACCAGAAAATGATAACAACACTTAGAAAACTATTTTATTTGCCTAGTATGAAGGGAAAAACAAAAGAATATTTGGCAAGGTGCCAAGATTGTCAGCAGGTTAAGGCTGAAAAATAGCATCCATCCGGCCTATTACAGTCATTGCCAGTACCAGAATGGAAATGGGAAACTATATCACTCGACTTTATAACAGCTTTGCCTAAAACTTAGAAACATAATGACTCTATCATGGTTGTAATCGATAAAATCAGTAACTCTACACTCTTTATTCCTGTAAAGTCTACTTTTAAAGCTATACACATTGTTGAAATATTCATGAAATAAATATTTAGGCTGCATGGTATTCCTAAAATGGTGATTTCAGATAGAGACGTAAAATTCACATGCGCCTTTTGGAAGGAATTGTTTGCAGGGCTCAATAACAACTTGAATTTCAGTACAAGTTATCATCCACAAACGGATGGATAGATCGAAAGGACAAACCATATCATGGAGGATATTCTCCACATGTATGTTAGAACAAAACCGAACAAGTCGGAAGACTATCTGCACTTGGTAGAATTTGCATATAACAATGGGTACCAAACTTCGGCTAAGTTAAGCCATTTCAAAATAATGTACGACGGAAAATGTATGACGCCAATCAACTGGGATAACCCAGCTGACAGACTCATGGTTGAACCCGAAATTCTCCAAGAAATGGAGAACATGGTTAGAAAGGTACAACATAACTTGAAGGAAGCACAGGACAGACAAAAGAGTTACACAAACCAGAAAAGATGACACTTGGAATTTCAAGCAGGAGACCATGTTTATTTGAAAGTCAAAGCCCGAAAAAGATCATTGAAATTAGGGAACTATGCCAAATTGGTACCCAGGTTTTGTGGGCCCTTCGAGATACTAGCTTGAATTGGACTCGCGGCATACCAACTTGCACTCCTAGCTTATCTAAGAATTCATAATGTATTTCATGTTTCATTGCTGAAAAAGTATATTCATGACCCTACGCATATGATTGATTGGAACTTGGTGCAGGTGGAACCTGAAGGCGAGTTCCAGGTGGAACCCCTACGCATTCTGGACTGGAGAGAAATAGCAATTCGGAAGAGATCCTTTTCTCAAGTAAAGGTGCAATGGAAGCACTTTAGCCCTGATGAGGCCACTTGGGAGTTGGAAGGAGATTTGCGGAAATCTCATCCAACCATGTTCCAGGAATGGACCGAACACTGAGGACAGTGTTTTATTTAAAGGGGAAAGGATGTGACATCCCCCACAAAAATAAGAAAATAAAAATATTTTTCTGAATTTAAATTACTGGAAATTTATTTCCGTTTTTAGTAAATTTGAAATTGGATTTTTTTTGCCATTTATTGCAATTCCGATTTTTGGATGTTATAATTGTAATAAATGATTTTGACTGTTGGGCAGAAATGTAATTTGTCCCAACTAGATATTGGACTATGACACTTGTATGAAAAAAAAATAAGTTTATATTGATTGCAGGAGACAAAGGGGACAACCATGTTAAATTTTAGCTGACCATGACTCCATGAGAGGGGAACCTATTGGAACTACCTCTAGGATTATTTTTACAACTGGAAAATCAGGGAATTGGCCACTGGCAGCCCCTGAAAATCAGGGATTTAGAAAGCTGTGAAAAATCCCATAGGATGGAAAAGACCTAGGCAAATGGATAAATAAGCATATGTGAGGAGGTAGGATGTTGCCAAGTATGCTAGGGAGGAAAACTATTGATTTTTTCCCCTTTGTTGTTATGAAAACTGAATGAGTGTAAGGCAAGGAGGAACTATTGGTTCAAGGGATATTGCGAAAGAGGGGCGTCCAAGTTTGCCCTCATGGACTCATGGTCAGGCTAGGGGGTGAACCGTGCAAGCAATCTTGGTTGTACGGTTCTATGGTTGGGAGGAACATGGTTGTTCCCTTTGTTTTTTCGCTAGTTTAGTTCAGATATGCTACTTTAAAACCTACCTATTCAAATGTGTTTATATCTATGGTACTGAACATGTTAAATCTATAGTGAAGTAATTCCTAGTTGTCTGTTTTGAATAATCATATAATTGTTGTGTGTTATTTCCATAATGAATTTCAATATCTCTGTCTCTGTGGAGTGTTTTTGTTACAGATATGGTGAAATCCTTCAAGTTAGCATGCATCCAAAAACATAGACAAAGGTTGTTCGATGACTACAATCTACAACTACCTTGCTACTTTTTAAATCTGTTGAACAAAAAGAAATTTATTTGCCTCTTTAGTATAATTGGTAGCTGAGTGTACCATTTCCCTATGGCGAAATTATTTTTCTGTAGATAACTAGTATACAATGAACCTCACTAATAAGTATACAAGTTCAAACTATAGGTAAAATATCCTGCAATACTGAGATTATATTCGACATACTTGCAGACCTGTATAGGCATAATAAGAATAGAGACATATTATATGATGGATAATCTTTATAAACGATGCATTAACGCTGAAGCAAAACCAACTATAAACAGAGTTGGGTAATTATACTTATATGTGTGTGTGAACATACTCACAGGAAAATAACCCAGTAAATCCACAGACCCCAATACCGAGAGTTGAAGCATGGATACTATGGTATGGTTAGTAGTCTTGGCACCGGATTAAACTGACTTACTTCTGGTGTGGGATCAACCAAATGCTAGATTAATGGATGGAATAGGAGCAGAAATAAAAATATAAATTACATAGCACATATAAGGTACAATGTGTAATCCACGACAAGTTAGGGTTATGATATGTATGAGTCACGAGTGGGGAAATTGAGGCTCAGGATCATTTCCTACCTTTTCCTTGTCATTTGTATAACAAAACTAAGTACCCAAACTTTAAACAAAACTTGGAGGATTTTCTGAATACAAGCGCACAGTACCAATGGGAGTGAACCTCCCTTAACCACAGTATTTTTGTGCTAGTTGTAGGTGCATTAATATACAAGGTTAAATCATTTTGAGACGACTGTGTAATTAAGTCTAGGAAATTTCAGAGATGAAATTCAAACATTAATTATGGAAAATTAACTAGAGTAGATCAAGAAATGAAACTGAGTATGAATTCCGGGAAATTAACTAGAACAATCAAGAACAAAATTCAACATTAATTCGGGGAAATTAGCTAGAACAAATCAAGAAAACGAATTTCAAATCTGTTTGACCAAACCGAACCATCGAAAAAATTTAGAAGAGAATGTTAAACACATAAACATTAGTTATGTATCCTGTTGCTACCATAGCATCCACAACAACTAAAAAGCCCAACACATTGTTCTTAATCATCTAAAGAAATGGCATTATGGATACCACGAATCCAATCACACACAAGTTTGGCGCACTTTCATTTTACCAATCTCTAATACAAAATCCGGGTGTACCCTTAAAAACAACTAACACGGAACTGAAAAATGAAAGATCTTCACAATCTTAAGATCGAGTTGTAGCCTCGATCAACAGTGCCAGTAATAACTTAGAAAGAGAGTTATTCGTAGTTGGAACCCAAGTACCTCTTGGAAGAGTGAAGAGTGTGTTCCCTTCCACGACGTGAGCACACTCTGCATAAAATAAGGTGAAACAATAAGAAAGTGAATCCGATAAACAATAACACAACCTTTAAAGGAACAAAATGAAATAAGAAAAAACTTAACTATAATTACGGTTTCTTTAGCCTTCGCCATTTGTGCTCAAACCATGTGCTCCTAGACCGAGAAGGGAAGAGGAGCTCGTGCCTCCCTGATGGGTGCCCGCACATAGAAAACGGCCCCATCATTAGTGACAAATACCAGCTTTTAACCCAAAGAAAATCACATACAGGGGTAACATCCGTATAATGAGCATAAAGAGATAGTAACATAAATCCATTATAACAATTTAATTATAAACAGAAAAGATTAAACCGCCTCTGGACTATAGGAAAACCCCTATTACCGACATAGTAATACTAGTGAATGTGAGGTTTAAACAAAATACCTTTGTTTAGTTGCACACTGTACCAAGAGGTCTTTTACACACATGGAAGCCAGATACATACACTGTCAACTAGGTATTAACCGATGAAGAAAACACACCCAATACAGATTTTTTAGTTAAGAAACAAACAAATAGAATATCTCAGATGTGTAGACATCGGGATAAGACCTTCCACAGAGAAAGATGGATCAGCTCGACATGAAATCCAGTACAGGGAGGGGATTAACTACAAGAGCCCTAAACCCTAATGGAGCACCCCGTTCCCTTTTGCTATTTTTTTTAACAATGATATAAAACAAGAAAATGCTCTACTTGTATAATGTAGTAATGAGAATTACTCGACGAGACAGAAAAGAAAAAGAACCCGAATGCAAATGATAGCCAAGTCGACTTACCAGCTTACAGGGTGGTCCGTCGAGGAGTTGGCTACCAATAACTCTCCCAGTTAGAGAAAGATCTGATTTCACAGAGGCATAACCATGTTGCTAAGACAGAAAACTAAAACAGAGTTTAATCATGAGCTTTCCTTCCCATTCACCAAGCCAAGACCAAAATGAAGTGAGAGCTATGGGATAGCCTTCGCATGGAGTAATGGAGGATGAGAGGGATCATACCTGGCCATGTGAACAATGGTAAGTGTCGACATTTCACTAGGCACGTCGGTCGAAGACTGTATCGATTTGACCTAACTCAGAGAAACATAAATGTTGTAGACAGGTCTTTAAGGCAAGGGGGATTCCAACCGATTGTGTTTCTCAGAGAATTTATGGCAAGAAACCCGAATGGCATACATAGGGTTACACCTTCTATCACCTAGTTACACCATTTATGCGTCGAATCTCAACTACCTTTACATTAACCATATCCTACCCGAAGTTTATCCACTCACGCTTATTCTTTTGTATAGTGTAGTGTCTGATTTTTACCCCAAAGGGGTTTGTTTTAAAAGTATGTCGAATGGTGATAACCTTTTCACATAGAGCTTGTATTAACATGTATACAAGGTCGTTTATCATAAGACCTCACACCTATGACCTTTTTTTTTAGGGATTAATTGGTTCTAAGTAGTTATACCCCTTAACTCTTAAAGAGGGTTTTGGAAATGATACAGTGGGTATTACCAGGGTGTAAATAACAAACAAGGTATCCCTAGCTATGTACCTATGATTGCTTATATAACTCAGTACTGAAATAGGAAAGCTGACAATATAATAAATATCGGTTAGAGTTGTAAAGACAAGGGACTCTTGTACATCAGGGTTGACGAGTGACTGAACTTTAAGGACATAGTATCAAATAAAAGTACCCAATAAAAAGAGTAATTAAAGAAAGGATTTTTTTTTTTATATGTAAATTTTGAGGTACATTACATATTTCCTATAGAAGAATGTCTTGACCAGCGAGAGTCAACATTCCTTTTTGATGGGTACCATCAAACACAACAAAGGGCCCGTCATTAGACGAAGTATCAAAAAATATAACTTCAGTAAAAAGGATAAATTACACAAGAATCTTAATGTAACCAAGGCATTCATTTCTTAGAGAAACCTGTAAGGTTTCCAAACCCGAAATCAAGAGAAGGTTAGGAAAGCAACGGTAATTGGAGTATTGCATAGAATAAAGAAAATGGACATAGGACCTTCAACCAAAATTTATCAAATAAACACCTTCGACAATTGTAGCATTGGAACCGAGTAATAGAAATTACAAAATCGTTTATCAATTAAGGGTGAAAACACTAAACAAGTTTTCTCCCAATCTCCCAAATGACTAGGAAAATATAGAACTTTGAATGTATAGCATTGGAACCGAGTAATAGAAATTACAAAATCGTTTATCAATTAAGGGTGAAAACACTAAACAAGTTTTCTCCCAATCTCCCAAATGACTAGGAAAATATAGAACTTTGAATGTAGATGAAATATATGCAAGGCTAAGTACATGTATGTGGCACAAAAACCCAAAATTTCAAAAGCAAGAAATGGAACTCCAGAGCCTTATAAACTCGAACCGGAAGGTACCCTCAATCTCTGCTAGAAAATTTCCAAAGAAAATAATGTTCGAAAACTATGCAAGGCGGTCGGGACTTACCCTCCCCGCTCTTGTTCCAAAAAGTCACACCTAACACATGTAATGGTTTTCACTGGGGACGGGTGTGAAAATTAAGAACACAGGGTACATCAAGCTCGACATTAATAACTTCCAACCACTAATGTACTATAAGACAAATCACGATTAATGTTGCCCAAATAAATAGTAACTATGACATGATTATCGGTTCAATCCTTCAACTATTTTCACACTTGAACGGTCCGGACAAACCACCACTAACGTGCAATGACTTTACTAGACATAAAAATTAAATGAATTATTCCACCAACTTTGGTTAACAAAGAAAGGTTCTAAAAAGGGTCCCCTTTGGAGTAACCAACAAAGGTTGTAATGCATAAATCATACCATGGGAATTGTAACATAAGTTTTTATCCCTACCACATGAATTATAACATAGATTCAAATTGTTTCATGAAAACTATAACATAGGTCAAGCAAGTAAACTTGCACATGGAACTATTAAAGGTAAAGCTTCAAAGGTAAGAGATATATTATTAATGAAATTTAGATAATTGAGTAATGTTCTTTACTTAGTTAAGAGTTAAATATTGTGGGATAGAAAAAAAATGCATGGGTATCTAACACTGTGTCTCCTCAAAATTAATACACATCGAATGCGAGTGTGTCCTATATAGAGTTGCATTTAGTTGTATTAGCATTGATTTACCATGGAGAGTCATTATTGCCATATTATCCCGCATACGACCAGAACCAAGTTGATGTCAAATCAACCCATTTCTTGTGCGCAAATCCTTTCTAAGATTATTTATCATGGTTTTATCCATAACCATATATGTGAGGTTGAATGCTAGTCGCGACAATTTAATTTCTTGTTTAATCATCTTAATTGTTTTCACGGGGAAGCATGGAGGAGGATATAGGTTCGTCATTGAGGGATGTGCCGACCAAAAATGTGGTATCTCGTGGCGATGGGCATTGCATGAAGGCTTTAGTGGGCACATGAATCGTGGGAATTCTGTAAAATCATTGTCTATCATTATTTAAATCAATTATTTGTCATTCATTAAATCAAACCGTGTTGGTTTTGATATATTTTTCTTCATTAACTTCTCATTAAGTGATAGGATTTCATTTCTCTCTAATCTTAGGAAAAATATGATTCKTGATTTTCTCTTTTTTTAAGTAAAGGTTTTTGGGACATTAATACCTTCCCATGTAATTAATATATTTTTCTAAATCATATAATCTAACTTATAAAATAATCAACTCACTCATSATCCAACTAAACCACATCATCATCTTATTTCTCACCATCCAACTAATATTTCTCACTCCTCATCCAACTAAACCACATCATYATCTTATTTCACACCATCCAACTAATATTTCTCTATGTTCTAGGATTACATTTACTCTAGTATTACACACATGTTCATACATACTTTGATTTAAGTTTCTTTAAATCCTTATCATTGAGCTCAATTTAAAAAGAAGGTATCCCAATATATTGTATTTCCTCAATGAGATTTCCTTTACACATGTGAAACTATTTTTCTTAAATCTTTCTTAATTTATGTGATCTCTTTCTATGTGTTTTTTTCGTATAGCAATTATGTTATGTGATAGTAATCAAATTTTTAATATTTATAATAAATATATCTAAATAACCAACATTCTAATAATTATCATGAATAATCTAAAATATAGTTAGATGGAGATATTTAATTATTGTCGATGACAAAGTATTTGGTTCTTTTTAGATTCGATTTTAAATAGTATCAAAATGAGGTAGTGTGTATGTGGAGTAGAAATTTGACAAGAAAAATGCCTATAATAAATCAGTTTTGCTCATAAAATATAGTTAATATTTATATTTGAGAAGAAAAATGCCTATCATGAAAGAGTTTTGTTCATAAAATATAATTAATATTTTTAACAATATGTGGAGAAAAACAAAAAAAAGTAATTCAATATTAATGACTATACCATTAAAATTAGCAACTTTAACTCAGTATATATTTTTGCAATTCTAACTTAAATAACATATTCACTTTATCTCTAATTTAAAAATTTACTTAAATTTAAAGAAGTCCAATGTAAAAAATAATTAATATAAAATCATGATTTAATGAAAAATATTTATCATCTCAATCTAATAACTAACTTCTAAAAGTCCACGCCTTTTCAATACATGTTATCAAATAAAAAATGTTCTTTGCAATACTCCTTGTAAAAAAGGTAGGGATTCAAAATTTCCCATTAAACAATATTTACAAACCAAAAGAGATACTTTGTACAATACTCCTTGAAAAAGTAAGATTCAAAATTTCCCATTAAACAATATTTACAAAACATCCTTGACAATTTGAATTCAATTCAATGGTATTGAAATTTGAATTCGATTTCAAATATATTTCCTTAACCGTCTTCTGTCGATCCCATTACAATGTTGCAATTTAGCTTAAAAAGATGCTCTTAGCGGTTAGATGACAAAAATATAACCGTTGACGAATAAGATGGAGTATTAAAACCCTAATGTGTAAATGTTGCGATTCAAACTTCAAAGATGCTCTGCAATGTTAGATGACAAAAATGGAAAACTTATCATTGAAAACGCTAAAACACATTGAAAAAGCGAAAAGACACCAAAGAGGATAGCCGTTGAAATGACGAGGCACAAGATGGTCTGTTAAAAACCCAAGATTAGAGGCGGTAGAAAATATCTGAATGGTTCATTGAGTTTCAACTTCAGTAGTTTTTTCTGCTCTGATTTTTTTTCTTCTCACATTAATGTGCGGTGGCTTCCACAAGCGACTAAGATTGAAAGCTGGGAAGGACTAAAACAATCTGGTGTTTATCTCAGCAGACGCCCTATCTCCCTTCTCTTACAGTTGAAAATGTATCTATCTCCATTTTTATTAATTATGCCTAATTGATATTTGTTTTTCTGTTGTTTTTGTTTGGCTAGCTATTTAGTTCATTTATTTTTGCAGAAGCACTCAACTGAGAGAGATATGCAAGACTTTGTAGAGGTAATGGCAGAGGGTGAGTAATGGTATTTCCATGAGGTGTCTATTTTCCTGGTAATATCCGTTTTTAAAACCCTTTCCCCAAAGATACAAAGAATCCATCAACACATCGCACCGAGACTCAGATTCACCGAGACTCACATTCATTGGTTCATTCAACGTTATTGCAAAGGTTTTTGTTGGTTTGCCTCTTGGGATTCGAGCGTTTTTTTTTTTTACTGATAGAGATACTCCTATTTATATTTCTATTGCATCATTTTTAAATTGGGTTTACATGTCTATTTATATTTCTATTTCTATTGCATCATTTTTTTATTGGGTTTACATGTCCATTTATATTTCTATTTCTAGTGCATCATTTTTTTATTGATTTTTGCATGGCCATGGTAGGTTTTTGCATTTTCCGTTTTTGTGATCTTTTCTTTACTTTTATTTTTCCACTTCATATATTGAGTCTGGTTTGGGTTCAGATAAACTCTATCACTATGGATATGGATGATGTAGATTCTGATAAATTGTGAAGCAAAGAGAAATGCAGAGAGAAAAGAATGGAACATTATATTGAAATGTATGAAGAAGTATTGAAGTGATGATACAATGTAATGTGAGATGGCTGAGCTAAATACGCTCAAGCAAGACAAAAATAGAAAGTACAACTATCCAGTACATATGGCAGTGTACAGTCAGACTATTGAGGTTACATTATATTTAACACTCCCTCTTAAACCCAACAATTACAATCATCAGCACTGACTATGCCTAAGTGATGTCTCTGAAAATAAAAAACAGACTTTCCTAGTGGCTTTGTAAAGATATCAGCAAGCTGATCTCATGAACCACAAAATTGTAGTGCAATATCACCATTATTGACTAGCTCACATATGAAATGAAACTGAGTGTCAATGTGTTTACTTTTTTGTGAAACACATGGTTCTTGGACAAAGCAATTGCTGAAGTATTGTCACATAAAATAGGAGTTGGATCCTTTTCTGTGTGTGACATATCTTTCAATAATCGTCTCAGCCACACAGCTTGACAAGAAGCTGAGGTAGCAGCTACATACTTTGCCTCTGTAGAAGATATGGATACAATTGGCTGCTTCTTTGATGCCCATGAAGTCAGGTTCGTGCCCAGTTGAAAAACATATCCTGATGTGCTTTTCCTCTCATTGAGGCTGCCTTCAAAGTCACTATCTGTGTAACCAAAGAGTTGATTACTATCAGATTTAGTGTACCATAAACCGAAATTGAGAGTTCCTGCAACATATCTCAAAATTCATTTTGCCATTTTCCAATGAGAATCTTTTGGTGATTCCACGAATCTGGAAACAAGGCTCGTTGCATACATAATGTGAGGCCTAGTTGCTGTAAGATACAACAAACTGCCTACTAAATTTTTGTATAAAGTAGAGTCCACTATATAACCTTTATCATTCTTTCTCAACTTTGTCCCTAAAGGTATGGGGGTTTCGATTGCATCCTTCCATGTGAAATCTTTTGATGATGTTTGTTGCATACTTCTGTTGACAGACAAAAATGCCTTTGGATGATTGATGAACCTCAATGCCTAAAAAATATTTCATTATGCCAGGATCTGTCATCTCAAACTCAGATTGCATGGCATGTTTGAAATCTGTTAACTCAAGATTTCATGTGTAGATCATGTCATCAACATATAAACATACAATTAGAATTTTACCGCGCTTATCTTTTTTGGTGTAAAGAGTTGGTTCATTTTGGCTTCTGCTGAAACCACTTTTGATCACATAAGTGTCAATTCTATTGTACCAAGCTCTTGGATCTTGCTTTAAGCCATACAGGGCTTTCTTTAACCGATACACTTTGGTTGGGTGCTCTTGGACTTCAAATCCAGGTGGTTGATCGACATAAACTTCTTCTTCTAAGAAACCATTCAAGAATGTTGACTTGACATCCATCTAGTATACTTGCCATTTGTGTTGTGCTGCTATGGTCAATAGAGTTCTGATAGTGTCTAATCTTGCTACTGGAGAAAAAGTTTCACCATAATCAGTACGTGGTTGTTGTGAGAATCCTTTGGCAACAAGTTTTTCCTTGTGTTTTTCAATCTGCCCTTTTTCATTGAGTTTAGTTTTGTAAACCCACTTGACACCAATACTCTTCTTGTGTCTTGGAATATCAACAAGATCCCATGTCTTGTTCTTCTCAATGGAGTCAATTTCTTGCTTCATGGCTTGAACCCAATGTGGCTCCTTAGCTACTTCCTTAAAGGATGTAAGTTGACATGACATTAAAGCAAAAAGATTGTGTTTCTCAAAGTCATCCAACTACTCATGGATCTCTCTCAAACTTCGAGTTCTCTGATTCTGTGGTTCAGAGAATGATTCTCTACTGGAAGTTGAGTTATCCTGAGAATGTTCAGGTTGTCTTTGTACTTGCAATCTTGGAAGAATATTTTGAGGTACATGTTGTTCTAATTTTTGTGTGCTTTCATAACTTGGCAGCAATGGATTTTGACTGTCCACTTGCTGATTTTCTGAAGCATTCCAGAATTGATTTTCTAGAAATTGTACATCTCTGCTGAGAATTAGTTTCTTGGTGATTGGATTGTAAAGCCTGTAAGCTTTAGGTGTTTCACTATAGCGAGTGAAAATACATTTCTCACTTCTATCATCAAGTTTCTTCTTTAATTCGGAAGGTATGTGAGCATATGCTATGCATCCAAATGTCCTTAGATGTGCTACATTGAGCTTTGTCCCACTCCATGCTTCTTGGGGAAATTTCATCTTTAGACTGGTGGTTGGAGATCTATTTAGGAGATAAACTGAGCATGCTACTGCTTCAGCCCAAAAAGTATTTGACAAGTGTTTATCTTTAAGAAGTGTTCTTGTCATTTTCATTATTGTTTGATTTTTCCTTTCAACCACTCCATTCTGTTGTGGAGTATATCTGGTTGTTGTTTGCATGATGATGCCTTGAGATTTGAAGAAATTTGCAAATTCTATGGAGTTGTATTCTCCTCCTCCATCTGACCTAAGTACTTTGAGATATTTTCCACTCTGGTTTTCAGCTTCTGCCTTGAATTCTTTGAATTTTGTAAAGGTTTCAGACTTGTGTCTGAGAGAATAAATCCATATTTTTCTGCTGAAATCATCAATAAGCGTTAGAAAGTAAAAACTACCACCTATTGACTCTATTTTCATTGGCCCACATAGGTCAGTGTGAACAAGTTCAAGATGTTGTTTGGCTTGATTGGAAGATTGTGGAAAACTAGTTCTCTTATGTTTTCCAAGTATGCAAGACTCACATGGGGGAATTTTCTCTTTAAAGATAGGTAGACCTCTGACCATGGAGTTTTTATGAAGAAGACTTAGACTCTAAAATGGTATATGTCCAAATCTTGTATTCCAAACCATTGTTTCATTCAGGGTGGATGCACTCTGTGCATATGGGTGACTCAGATTTGTAGTTCTGAGGGTAAGGGGAAACATCCTATTTGGGGTCTTATGGATTTCATAAATTAATTTTCTGCTTGGGATTTTATCAAATATCTTGCAAGATGCTCCCTCAAAAAGTACCTTATAGCCATGTTCAATGAGTTGTCCTACACTTAGCAAATTATGTTTTAAATCTGGAACATGATAGACATTGTTTATGTCTTTCTTTACATTCTGTTTAGTAAGAATAAGAACAATTCCTTTTCCTTGAAATTTGACTAAAGAATCATTTCCAAGTGTAATATCAGATGAGATTGAAGAATCAATGCATGAAAGTAATTCTTTGTTACGTGTCATGTGATTGTTGCATCCATTGTATAGCAACCAGAGATCTTTAGGTTGTTCTTCAGTCTTGTGGGATGAGAGAAACATACCTCTTGAGTTTTCTCCTGTGTGATTTGACACATTTTCTCTGCCTGAGAGTTGATCTGCTTGATTCTTCCTGCATTCAGATTCATAGTGCCCATAATTTTTGTAGTAATAACATTGTATGCTTGATTTGTCATTTGATCTTCTCCCTCTGCCTCTTTCAGGATGGAAATTTTGATTTTGATTTTGTTGTTGATGTCTTTGACCTTGGGAATTTTGATTTGGATATTGTTGTGTGTACCTCCACTAGAATGAGAGTTATTTCGATTGCTCCCTCTTCCTTGGTGACCTCTACTTCTTCCTCTGCCTCCCCCTCTGCTGAAGGAGAATTGAGTTTTGAAGGCATTAGAGATTGAATCATCTGTGAGATGCAGTCTGGTCTCATGTGTCACTAGAGAACCAATTAATTCATCCGTTGAAAATCTTGATAGATCCTTGGATTCAAGGATTATTGTTACAACCATTTCAAATTTCGTGGGTAGATTTCTGAGAATTTTCTCAACAATTCATTGATCAGTGATGGTTTCACCAATCAGTCTGAGCTGGTTCATGATGCCCATGACTCTGGTCATGAACTGATCTATAGTTTTAGACTCTGTCATCCTTAGAGTTTTGAATTACATCCACAAGGGCTACAGTTTAACTGTTTTGACCCTGTCATTTCCTTAGTAGGAGGATCTAAGGATGTCCCAAGCCTTTTTTGAAGTACCAGCGCCTGTGATTTTCAAAAAAATCGAGTCATCCATAGAATTCTGAATCCATAATTTTGTTTTATTTTCTTTGGTCCTCAGAGTTGCCTGAGCAATTCTCTGCGCATTTGTCATGGCAGTGAGGGTGGCTGGATCCGATTCCACATATCCAAGATCCACTGGTTCCCAGCATTCTTGTGCTTGTGAAAATGACCTCATTCGAAGAGACCAAAATTCATAATTCTTTCCCAGAAGAATCAGACCCTGAGTTGGTCCTAGATTGCTAGACGACACCGTAAAAAAAATTGCAAAAACAACAGAGGGAAATTTTGTATTTACCTCCGATCGCTGAAACGTCGATGTGTCGATGGCCAAAAAGAGCTTATCGGCCTTGAATTGGCATATTTCACCTTGCAATGTGACCACGCGCCTTGATGGTAAAGTGCTACAGGTTTTTCGTGTTCTTTGTCTTTCAAATCGCCTAAATGCGAAAAATTGCCTTTGGACAATTCAACGGTCTAGATCTTGTGTGATCTGACAGTCCAGAGCGTATCAGGATATCGAGAATCGCTATTTTGTGATTTCTGATGATGAGTTCTCTTGACTCCTAGACTCCCCAATCTCCAATTTACCGATGGCGCGTTCCTTTCGGGACTTTCCCGATTGCTCTGATCTCCACCACATGTCCCAACAGATGGACAGTCATGATCTCTCCTCACGATTTCGTGATTTGATATGTTCTGGACTTCTCGTCTCTAGGATCCACGATGTTCTGAATCCTGTAATGCCAATGGACTCTGTTTTCGGGAAATTTTCCAAAAGCCTCGATCTCTGCCACATGTCCTCAACAGATGGACAACTCAAATCTGCGTTGGGGATTTCACTGTGGAGATTCTCGATCCCACGATTTGATGAGATGACATTAGCCGGGCCCCATAATGGAGCTTTCCTCCTGTCGAGATTTCAGACTTCAGAGTTCTGAAGTGGTTGTGTTTCTTGTCCTCAAGATTTGCGAAATTTCGAATCCCGATGTGTCTATCGCCCTTTCCTTTTCGGGTCTTTTCCCAAGTCCTCGGATTTACTCCATGCGTCCCCTCAAGATGGACGATCCTGATTCAACCTGGGGATATCGTGAGTTGTGATGCTCCGTTGACACAACTTCTCTATCAACTTGAAACGTCAATGGTTTCCTCGATGTCCGCCACGTGTCTGGTCAAATGGACGGTTGCGATCTTATCGCTATTTCGCGTATCGTAATTTTGCGAGTTTTGAAGTCCTGTTGCGATGGTCTTTCAAAACCGAAAACTCTAAAATGCTGATTTGACAACTCTCGGATCTACTGCCACGTGTCCTCTGAGATGGATGGCTCACAAGTCCTCTCGGGATTTCGCGATATCGCGTATCAAAGTTTTTGGAGAGCAATTTCCTTTGCTCGTCCAACTCCTGATTATCGATTTTGCGATGGAATAGGATCTCACCACGTGTCTCTTGATTGATGGTCCATATGATGTCGGGACTTCTCAAGTCAAAATTTCTCCTGTGTGCTCTAGAGGATTAAACCTCGTGCACTTTCTTACTGATCCAATGGTTGTCGGGCCTCTGTGCAAGATCTAACGGCTGAAACTCTTTCACCTATTTCTGTGCTTTCTTCTTCCCTTCTGAACTGGTTTCCCTCTTCGGATCCGTTCGCAAGATGAATCTTACAGCCTTAGTGGTTGTTCTTTGCACAGTAGACGCGATCTTTACTGAATTTGATGGAATTTTCTCCTGTGGAAGAAAAATTTGTGAATCTTTCAAGGATTTGAAAGAATTTCATGAATTCTTCATTCTCTGCTACAATTTTTGACAGATATGAGCGAATTTTTCAAAAACTTTAAAGGATTCTTCCTTCTGCAGGAATCTTTCATGATTTTCAACAAATTCTTCGAGTTCTTTAAATGCGCTTCCATCCTGCAGTTCCTCTTCGTCAATCTTTGAGGAATCTTTAAAGTTCCTTATTCTGCACTCTCTTCTTCCTCGCTCTTTCGAGCATTGTACGCTCTGCTTCCTCGCGTGATCTTACTGCGGTGATCTTTAGAGAGTATGGTGGGCAACTCTCGTGGCCTTGTGAAAATTCTATGTCCCGTGCTCTCAAGATCCGTATAAGCTTTGCAATGTGTTGAGGATTGTGTTTCTCTCTAGACTGTGTGAAGAGGCTTACTTCTGAAGCTCTGATACCATGATAAATTTTGAAGCAAAGAGAAATGCAGAGAGAAAAGAATGGAACAGTATATTAAAATGTATGAAGAAGTGCTGAAGTGATGATACAATGCAATGTGAGATGGCTGAGCTAAATATGCTCAAGCAAGACAAAAATAGAAAGTACAATTGTCCAGTACAGCTAGCAGTGTACAGTCACACTGTTGAGGTTACATTATATTTAACAGATTCCACTGTAAGGGAAAGCCAAGACGGAGGAGGTATGATCCATTTAATTTTTGGTGTTCCTATGTTAAGGTATGATATTATGTATTGTTTATTATTTTGTTAAAGGCCATAAATGGAATGTAGGTGGAGCAAGGATGGTGAAAGGAAGACGCATATGGTGAAAGGAAGATGTATATGGCTAAACAATGTATTTGAGTATTGATGTGCATTTTTGTTGTTGTGATTATCTAATCTATTTGAATTTATTATGTTATTTTTTAATGTAACATTGATTATGAGTATTGTGAATTATAATAATACTTGGTTTTAATAATTAGTTTTTACATAAACATGTTTTTTTTATAGTATACATAAAAAAAATGTCTAACCTAAAAAGTCTAACTTCTTTGTAGTTATCATTAAAACATTTTCTTTTTATAAAATGTACCTATTTATTTTTCTACTACAAAGGAAAGAAAAGAAAAGCTATACTCAATGTTGAAGTAGAAGAGAAGAGAGAAGAGATTGTCACCTTCCGTAATTTTTTAGATTTTTTTATTTTATCTTTTACAAATATAGTATTATATTATAAAATAATCACGATCCCATCCTGTATAAATAATTCAAGGAATATACCCTATATGATAAATCGTAAGCTTATTTTAGATCTTAGGCGACTTTACTTTGTAAATCTCAGGCGACTATATCCTTAAATCCCACAAAACACTCGATTTGTCCAATCTGGGTAAAGTCCAGAAGGGAGATCGCACGCTTATTAAGTGGTTTACTCGTGTTTTTCCAGTAAAGTTTGTAGGTACACTTTCCCGTTGATTTTGATTTAAAGTAACTAGTGTATCAACCGTTCAAATGCAGTTTTCCAGCAACTAACGAGTTGAAATGGGCCTCAACCGTTCAAAAAAGCTTTGCATGATTTCCGTCATTAAGTTCCCTCACTTTTGAGACGCTCCAACTGAGAACGCGGACGTGAAAATTTGTAAGTACACTTTCTCGTTGATTTAAAACCCAAAATTTTGTAGGTACACTTTCCCTTTGATTTAAAGTAACTAGTGTATCCATTGTTCAAATGCAGTTTTCTGTCAACTAGTGTATCAACCGTTCAAATGCATTTTTCTGTGAACTAATGAGTTGAAATGTACCCTAAACAAAACTTGTGGTGGGCCTCAAATGTTTTCATGTAAGAATGGATAAGAGAACAGGATTTAGAATTCTTCAACGTGTAATGATGGCCAAGAGTATTGGAGTATAATAATGGCCAAGAGTATTGGAGTGCGCTATAATGGAATTACATTAAATTTCTACACCACTTTTTACCTTACGGGAGAGTATAAAATACATAAAATAGGGTTCTTTTATATACAAATAGGTAGGGTGAATATAAAATGAAAATGTTGATTTCTGAAATGTAAATTGTATCATTTTGGTTTAGTTATTTTATGTAATTTTTGTTTTGTTATTTTATATTGTATTTTAGCATGTAATAAGATTTTAGAAATAATTAATCTCTAAAATCTATAATTCTTATTAATAATTAATCATGTACTCCAAATTTTTAGATTTAGATTTTATATCTCCTCATCCATAATACATAACCATTAACATCTATAATACATATAATATTTACCTATCTTATATCAATCTTTAATATATATAATCATTAATAAGATTGTAACTCTAACCACTACAATCACTAACTCCTAACTCATATAACCTCTAATCTCTAACCTATAGAATTTCTCTCAACCAGTAACACCTATAACCTCTAATATAACCTCTGACACATATAACCCTATCAACCCCAAACACTTATAACCCTACATTATTACTCATTATTTTTCTTAAAGAACATAACTCTTGACACAACCTATATAAATCTATCCTTTAACCTCTATAACTCGTAAACCCTACAACCATTAACACATATGACTCCTAATACCTAATGCTTATAATCTCTATTCCCTTTTTCCACTAACCCAATTAATCCCATAAACATTAAGTGTTATAACCGTTATCACCCTTAGCCTATGTAACCCTAATGTAAACAATATAACCTCTAATTTCTAATTCTGATAACATATATCACCTATAACTTCCAATATAATCACTAACTCTTAAAACATATAAACCTTATAAGGTTTAACTACTAAAACCTCATCTATAACCTAAGCACAACAACCCCTTGTTCCTAACCCTATACTTATATCTTCTTAGTACTAAAACAATATASTTGTTTTACTCCTTTAACACATTATTCTTAATTCATATAAGATATCACCCCTAAAACATATAAATATATGACTATAACCMRTAAATTTTATTACTCCAAACACCTCACTCTMTTAACATGATAAACACTATCCCTCATAATCCTTTCCATGAAAACTAATAGTGAATTCATTTAACCCCTTACTACTAGCTCATATAAACTCTTAATATAACATGATATCTATAGAATATCTAACCCTTATGACCATGAATCCATAACCCCTAGTAATAATAACTTTTGGTGTTATCCCTTTACCACGAACACTTATAGCCCCTAACATCTAATACAGATATAACATTTAACCGTTTAGCATATAACCCTAAACATCTATATTCCATTATTCCATAACACTTTATCCCATAACTACTATAATCCCTTACACCTAACCCCTAATCTATAATCCATTTCAATTTATGAATCCAAACCACTATGACCTCTAATATAAGCAATAAACATTATAATCCCTCAAGTTCTAAGTGTTACCATCCCTTCAATGTTATGATCCCTATAACCCTTAATCCCTATAACCCCTAAGATGCATAATTCTTACTCTTTACAACCCTGAATCTATATATTTCATAACACCTATGATTCCTAACCCCTATATACCTTAGTCCATTTAACACCTGACCCCTAATCACTATAACATGTAATAATTAACCTCTAAATTGTATAACACGTAACCATATAATCACTCATTATTATAACGACAAACATTCATAACCTATAATACAACATGTATCCCTTCAACATATAATTCATAAACATCTATAACACATCTAACATCTACACGTACAACATTTCCCCTAATCACTATACCATCTAATAATTAACCTCTAAATTGTATAGCCCTATTTTCCCCTAGGGTTTGATTGTTGAAGCCTTGGCTCAACAAGACTTCACCATCAAACTCTCTTGTGTTTAGACCTTCCATTTTTCTTCAATCCTAGCCATTTTTGTTCATGTCATTGAGCTAAAGGAGGAAACGTCACTAAGGCCTAGGGTTTCTAGACCTTAGTGAGTGGTTTTCCCCTATGGTTTGATTTTTGAAGCCTTGGCTCAACAAAAAATCACCATCAAACCATCTTGTCGTTAGCCCTCCATTATCATTTGGCTTCTTCAACATTTTCTGCTACCTTTGACTCCATTTTCCCTATGAATGCATTGATCTAAGACCTTTATGCTTGAGAGCCTTGATCAGAAACTTCAAACAAACAATACTTTGAACAATTATTAACACCTTATATCCCTAGCCTAGACTAAACTACTAACCCTATTGTTGCCATTATCCATTTGATTATTGCTATACTTTGCAGTATTTTAGCTTCTTTAAGAAATTTGAATGATTGGCTAATGCATGATAGTCTTTGCTTCTAAATTAATGATAATATTACTATATTGATGATAAAACATTCTTTCTCACTATGAAGCTTTATATAGCATTTATTGTGAAGTGACACATTGTGACTATTGCTATTTTACATCATTGATTTTCTTCATCAATATTATCGGTCAATTTCTTTATATCAGAAAGTACTTGATTATATGAAGTACTAACCAACAATTGATCTTGCATATATATAGTTTCTTGTTTTTTTGTTTCAGGCAGGTACATTTCTAGTTATCATTATCTTTATTGGTTGTTTAGCTAGATTTTTTGATCGGTGGTGACTTTTGAGGGGGGAAATTTTACTTGGCTTTAATCCTTTGCCTTGTCAAAACCCCAGGTCATCGAGGAAGTCTCCCCTAGGCCTACCACCCTAAATAGAAAGAGATACCCTATCGAGGTGACAATGATAGGGTAGTCTCATGTTGTGTCAGATTGTCTTCTTTACCTTTCTTTATCCCTCCAAGTACAAACTGTGAGATAACATTTTGGTGCCGTTATCGGGGAACATTCGGTCAATTCTCCTCAAAGACGACACTTTTTTGGTAATCATTTTCCTCAAAGAATTTTTATCTTACAATCTTACATGGCGACTCCACAAGGGGTGATTCCCTTATTTCTTTGATAATTTGAAGAAAATTATCTAGCGACTCCACTGATGATGAAGCCAAATATGACTTCTCAATGGGATCCGTGAAACTACAATCCTTTAGACATGAGTAATATCCCGAGACACCCTTAACAAATTCCCCTTCAATACAAAACTTTGTTCCCTATATTGACTTGTGGTGATAGGGAGAGATCTGATTATCACATGAGAAACTTCTGGGATTTATTTCTATCCCACCCTATCGCTGATGATCTTGAAGACTTGGTCATGAAAATTTTCTGTGTCATTCTTTATTGCAATGCTAGGGAGTGGTATGAAAACCTCCCCAATGATAGAATCATAACTATGGAACAATTTGAAGAGACCTTTCTCAGAAGATGGGGTATTCAGTTTGAAGACAATTTCAGTACTACTAAAAATACTCAAGCATATAAAGAAAACTGACGACGAAACTGTGAGAGACTTCCAGGATATGTTTGAGGACATACTATATCAAATTACTTTAAGCCATCATCCTGAAAAGAAGTATCTTTTCTGTCTCTATACCCATGCACTTTTAGTGTATCTCGGTTTTCCCCTCAGTAAGAGGGGTCCAAGGACACTCAATGAACCTCACAGCATGGCTACAAGAATCAAGAAAAACATTTCCTTATCCAAGATTCGATACCTCTTTACCTCATGTACTCTTAGTATGGAAATTTTGGTTTCCCTTGAGAACTTTATTGTCGATTTCCAAGAATAAAGGAAACAAACCATATATCAACATAGGATTACTGAACACATGGTTGAGGAGTTGAAACCTAAGAAAAATAATGATGTATCAACTTGTGCTCCTCCCTATGAAGTTATCCATGAGCCTTTTCCCCCTACACAACAAGAAGAGAATGAGGTTAGTTTCTTTCCTTTTCAGGATTTTGATAATACCATGTATATATAAGAGTAGTGTAACTTAGTGGAATGTATAGGGCTATACGGGATCGAACCTTAGAACTTCTCGGTTGAATAGATCAAAGTTATTATTATCAAAATAATTTGAACTGTTCCAAGAAGCCAACATGCATTTTATCACATTGGTCTCTTTCCATGTCGATGTGGATTCCACTACCATTGCATTGGGAACATGTTGCAATATCTAGGGTAACACATGCTACACCATCGCATGTAATTTTCTAGAAAAAAAAAATAATTACACAACCATGATAGGCAAAGGCTTGGTGATGGCATATATTCTACAAAATTTCAAGTATTATCTTTTGGACGAGTACTTCAAGTTGTCCATTCATAATTTAGTGTTCAAGTATTTGGTTAATAATACAATTTTGGAAGGTTAATTCTATCGATGTTTGCTACTATTTTAGGAGTTTGATTTTGAGGTGGTGGTTAAACTAGGTAAATAAAATCTTGGACCTAATCACCTCTCGAAAACCCACAATTGGAACAATGTAATTGGGACAGGTCATAAAGTGTTGAATGTGGATATATTTTGAATGGAAGTTGTA
Source organism: Picea engelmannii (assembly GCA_009831015.1). Classification (NCBI taxonomy): domain Eukaryota; kingdom Viridiplantae; phylum Streptophyta; class Pinopsida; order Pinales; family Pinaceae; genus Picea; species Picea engelmannii. The sequence goes on along the minus strand of ML777806.1, from coordinate 185,268 downwards.
GTTCTTGAATTCTTCACTAATATTTAAAACTTCAAATATAAATCTACATGCACTAGAAGAATATGGTGATAGTAAAGATCGATAGCTCACAATTAAGTATTCAAATTATTAATTAATCATGTGGTACTTGCACACATTAGCAATGGATGGGATTCTTGACTACTACGATTCATACTTTGTTAAAACAAATGATGCTTGTCTACCAAAAATGCAATTGTATCATTTCATGAGGATTGTGAACTTTTACTAGTATAAAGCCTACTTTAAAAAACACGTCAAATCCCTTACCTTTTCATTGTCCTTTTACCAGATCCATTAGCCCATAAAACTTGATAAGGGTTGTCCAGCAGATGCATTTCCATCACCAAGACCTGTATGAATCATAAAAGACAAATTCTTTATATGAGTAATTAATATGTAAGAAAATAAACATGCATTTAGTTATTTAAAATACTCTAGAAAAAAATTAGGTGGTCACATACGTTAATGAGATTCTCTTTGTTTTGAGAATAGGTTATTCTATACTAAATAGGGACAACCACATGAAGGTGGAACCTCATATAGCCCCTCCCCCCCCTCACATCACTCTCAATTCCCCATACCCAAAAAATGATTTTGTTTATATAGAAAACATATAAACATTCATGCATAACTAGGATAGTCATCAAAACATATGATGTTAAGAACCAAACATCAATATAGCATAGAAAAACCTCAAGAGAAGTACTCAACGCCTTGAAAAAGAGATAATATCAGATAATAAGCCTCTTCGAGGGGGCAACCTCCTTTTACCCCACTTAAATGTTCAAGTACAAGATG
>ML777806.1:151902-167445 GCA_009831015.1 Picea engelmannii | reverse complement strand
GTGTAGTCTTGACGGTCGGTGAGCTGGAACGGGATGGAGCGCGTGGACAACACTTGGGGACGGCGTGAGGCAACAGTATGATTGTACTTTAGTAGATTAGAAGGTAGTATTTCTTATGCTAGGATCGGTATATTGGTGTAATGGATTTATTGGCCTACTATTGTTAATCTGGACTATGTAAACCCCTTCTTTATTCAACGTTCTGGACTACGTAAAACAATTACTGTTTGTTAATCAGGACTGTGTAATTTTTAGTATTTATTGTTCTGTAAATTTTCATTGGACCATGGGTCTTTTGGGAGATTTAATCTGTGTTGGCGTTTTCCTGATGGACTGTGAGGCATTGAATCTACTGGGTGATTTCATTCCTGGTGGGCCTTTTCGTTGGTATTTGACCTGAGAACTCAATTTTTGGCTGTTAGAACCCCTCTGCCTTGCTAATGTATATCCCTGCGTCTTGCTATTCAAAACACTCTACATTGCTATTGTTTTATTTGATCATGCATATTGCTTTCTTCAACCTACGCCTTTCATTAGTTTTTCCATTATGACTGTGGGCACTTGAATTTGCATCCTCCTTACGGTCGGGTAGCAAGCTATCTATACATTTCTATTGGGTAATTCCTCCTTCCACGCCCTGGTGGTATATGTATACACCTGTGCCAACCCTGCACGCCCACCATAACCCCAATTTAACTCACGATTTCCCTCCAAGTTGGCTTGAGTGTAAATCTTCACTCCACCAAGGCTATGAATCACCTGCATAGGGGACGATTCACCTCGTTGCTCCATAGCTTCATAGTCTGTATTTTCCTTTAAATTCATTTTGAGGTTTTTATTTTTGTTTTGTGTTTTAAAAAGAAAATACATATATATAAATAAATATGTTTTTTTTTACCCTGTACTTCTGAACGGTGTACTGGTTATCACAGTAAATAAATGTCGTAGATGCCAGCGTTCAGCCTGCATCTGGATGGTTAGATGACTCTTCTTTCGGGGTGGGAAGCCTGTGTGTTTCACCGGTGGTTGGAATTTAATTATACCTTCTGATGATGCATCTTACCTCAGACTGATTCCTTTCTGAATTTTCACCGTAGATCCCACGCTTGCCTAGAGTGCATGTTCTTACCACACTTGATCTTCGCCTTTCCTTCGTTGCGTTTGTAGATGGCAAGATGCTGTCAGAAGTTGGGTTAGTCCAACGATATCACAGTTGGATACATTTTAAATGTTGGGGTTCTAAAAATAGATGCAGATTGACAGCACTGGCTAAGGGATTGTAGCCAACGTTGGGATAGGGTTTTTCCTTTTTACCTTCTTATACCAGTTGCTACACTGCGCCAAAATTTTTTATCCCTAAATCTATTTTATGACTGTAGATAGATATGGAGGGGATGTCTTTTTAGTTGGGTAAATGAGCCCGACAGTTTTTGCCTTTTGCCATTGATAAATTTTTGCTGTACTAAGATTATTTATTTTTGGTTAGAATGGTAGCGTTGTTTTTAATTATGTTTTTATATTTAAGACAGTTGGTTAGCGCTGGAAAGGATTGATAGAATATTGCGTAACATGACAACTAGGGTTGTACTACTAATAAATAAATATATTTCATTGAGAGTATTGATTAGTGTGAATGATTTATACCTATACCAATAACAGAAACTATATAAACCTAGAGGTGTTGATTAGTATTAAATTCATGGGCGAATGAAAATAGTATAGTTGATTCGATGATAATTGGTTAATTTCAATTGGTTGAAGGATTAGGTTGTGATTTAACCAATTTATATGGTATTGTCAATTGTGTAAAGAATGGTAGTTTTAATATGATGGATTAATGCTAGGATTAATTGATTAAAATATACAATGGTATTGTCTATTGCGGTCAAGATAGGGTAGTCTTAATGTGAAGGATTAATGCTAGGATTAATTGATTAAAAATATGCAATGGTATTGTCATTTGTGTAAAGAGATGGTAGTTTTAATGTAATGGCACCATTACCCTTTTATAATCTATTTCTATTTTACTATGTATGGAGGAACTTCATTAAAATATTTGGTGGGTAATATGTCAAGGCAGCACTTTATTGCAATTTAAAATAAAGATATAAGGTTGGTGTTGATAACATGTTTGGTAAATTGATTATTATTTTAATTACAAGTTATTGTAATATGAGATATAATGGCAGTGTCATTTTATTGTAATGCTATTGAAATTTGTTGTTACTGACAACACATGAATTGTGACATCTTGAAATAAGTGTCATGGATTATTACAATTGGGTAAATGGGGTTTGCAATTTCTTCAACTTACATTTTACTGAGGATGGGTTGGATGACTCGTCGATTAATGGAATTCATGGAGTAATTGGTTGTGATTAATGCCAAGTGAGTCATGGAAAATAACTTGTCTTAATTTTGGTTAGTCATTGTCGGAGTCCTTCGTACGTGTGATTTCTGTAGAATCGGTGGTTGTTCTTTATTATTGTGGTACTTGGTTGAGTCATTTGAGTATGGGGTCAGTCGTGTCGGGCGGGAGGTAGACCCCTCCCTGTAGCCTTAGTATTTAAGTCTGTGTGTGTGATTATTTTTGTGTAAGGAATCCAGTGCCGTATCAAGAGTCTCGGGCCCTTTAAAGGCATGGTATCCACTCTTGCGACACACTTGACGGAGTTTACTAGTTTGTGCCTGAGCAGTCATCCAGGAGCCTATATGACCTTCTCTCTCTCTGGAGTAGAGAACTAAGATTAAACTCCCTGCTTTCCTATGCAGAAATAGTAAAATCTACTATTATGGAGTCCTCCTTATGTCTTGGTCATTCATTGCTTGCAGCTACTTTTTGTGCACCCTTGTCTTCTTGTTGTGAACATCATGGTTGTGTCTGTTTTAGTGGTCGGGTGGTGACGTAGAGTCAAGTGTGTCTGACCCCTTTTTACACGCGCGCCCACAGCTTAAACAAAAATAAAATAAAATAAAAAAATTGCGTCGGTTAAAAGAGTTGTTGTCGTAACGAGGAGGTCATTACATATGGTATCAGAGCGAGGTTCGACCCGTGACTTGGGATTAGCTACGGCTTTCGTTCACATGAATAGATTTGATTATACTTTTGTTGATCGAGTTGATTGTGTGTGTGCAGGAAATCATGGTTAGAGGACGTCGCGGAGGCAGACGAAGGGGTGCTAGAGGAGGTGGCGTGACGCCTCCAGTAGCATCCATGCCTGAGGGGTCTAAACCCCATGGAGGCAAGCAGGTTCTCGGACAGGAGTAGATAGTGATTGGCGATGTGGTTGGGATGATGAGATCCTTTCAGTGCATGTCTGAGGCTCTGATCAGCCGATTGGAGAGAGATGAAGCCAGGGCACCGACACCTGCTGAGGTTCTGTCACGCACACCGACCGTTATAGGTAGCATTCACCATGAACTCGAGAAGGTTAAATTTCCTGAGTTCTTGGGTGCCTCGAACGACGCAGCCACTGAGGCATGGCTGGAGAATATTGCGATGTGCTTCTCACTTTGCGATTATACCTCCAAAATGAAGGTCCACATGGCGGTCTTTCAAGTAAAGGGGAGCGCTCTTCTATGGTGGAAGACGCTCCTACCGCACCTAAACATGTTCGTTGAAGACGTGTCATGGAAACTATTCGAGGAACGGTTCTGAGAGAGTTACCTTTCAGAGGAATTCATTGAGCGTCAGCTCAATGAGTTCAACGCATTAGGACAGGAAGGTCGTACGGTGCCCAAGTACGAGGCATGTTTTATGGAGCTGCTCTGGTATGCTCTACACCTTAACATAGAGAAGCTCAAGGTCAACAGGTTTGTGTTTGGCCTTAACGGTAGCCTGCATGGAAAGGTTAGGATATTGATGCCTCAAACCTTGCACGACACTGTCCAAAAGGCCCTCATAGCAGAGGAGGTGCTTATCAACGGTGGTCAGACTAGGACTCCAGCGAGACCACCAGGGCAGGGTTCATCTGGTACGCCACAACATCAGACACCAGCGAGACATACGCCGGGATATCATGGCTTCCAGAGGGGATCCACTTTTTCTACACCCTGACGACCACCACCTCAGTAGTGGACACCTTACCGAGGACCACAGCACTAGCAGTAACGTCGCCCGCAGTAGCAGCAGTTTAGGCCTATTCAACAGAACAGACCAGGGTTTCAGGTCGATGGGTAATCGTCTTCTACTTTAGGTACCAGGACTACTGGGCTGAAGAAGGGGTGTTGTATGTGTGGGGAGCCACACTACCAGCGTGATTGTCCTGTGGAGAGGACCAGAGCATCCGGATCAGTCGAAACCACTATAGTGGGAGATATGGGTAGGGCCCATCGAATTCATGCAGCGGTGAATAACCGCCAGGCTAAGCACCAGTCGACTGTTCTCGAGATGAAAGGTATTGTCACTGACCAGACCCTTAGTATTTTAATAGACTGAGGTGTTACTGAGAGTTTCATTTCTGGTGTAGTGATGAAAAGGATTAAGGTAAAGGCAGTCGAATAGGATGAGTTTAGCTTCATGGATATGGTTTTGAGAGCCAAACAGAAGGTTGGAGGAAAGGTTACAGAATGTGCCCTTAACCTAGGAGAGTTTGTCATGAGGGTCAACTTGTACGTCATGATCTTAGGATCTTATGACGTCGTGATCGGTATGGATTGGTTGGAATCGCATGAGGTGATACTCAATTGTAAGACGAAATGGTTGAGCTTGGTTGATGATGAAGGATAGAGACATGTGATTGTAGGATATTCCCTGTGGTTCGTCTCTTCCTTATAGTTATGGAAGAGTATGCGCAAGGGGTGAAAAATTTATGAGATCCTTGTGCTAAACAAGAAGGGAGTAGCGAAAGGTATAGAACACCTTCCGGTGGTGAAGGAGTTTGTAGACATATTTCTAGAGGACTTGCCTGGGATGCCGTCAGAAAGGGAACTGGATTTTACCATAGACCTGAAACCAAGGACCGAACTGATAGCAAGAACGCCTTATCGAATGTCGACCCCAGAGTTGCAAGAGCTAAAAATGCAACTAAAGGAGTTGTTGGACCTGGGACTGATATGTCCTAGTGTGTCACCGTGGGGTGCACCGGTTATTTTCATACGAAAGAAGGATGGATCATGGAGGCTTTGCATTGACTACCGTCAACTAAACAAGGCTACGATCAAGAATCAGTATCCCTTACAAAGAATTGATGATCTGTTCGATAAAATGAAGGGTGTGACGGTGTTCTCCAAGATCGATTTGCAATCAGGGTATCACCAGTTACAGATCAAGGAGGATGAAGTCCCTAAGACTGCCTTTAAGATGAGATTTGGACATTACAAATTTATTTTTTTACCATTTGGACTGACAAACGCCCCAGGGGTATTTATGAGTTTGATGAATGGGGTGTTCCGCGAGTACCTGGACAAGTTCGTCCAAGTATTCATTGACGATATCTTGATCTATTCTCGAATGACGGAGGAGCATGACGAGCACTTGTGCTTGGTACTACAGTGTCTACGAGAGCACAAATTGTATGGGAAGTTGTCCAAATGCTCTTTTTACCAATCGAGGATTCACTACTTAGGGCATGTCATCTCCAACGAAGGTATCGCCATGGATCCAGCCAAGGATGAGGCTATTATGGAATGGCCTATGCCGATGAATGTCACACAAGTGCGTAGCTTTATGGGTTTAGCAAGATACTATCGGCGGTTTGTCGAGGGATTTTCGAAGATAGCAAATCTGATCACGGAATTGCAAAAGAAAAACAAGAAGTTTGTTTGGACCGAGAAATGCGCGGAGGCTTTTCGGAGGCTTAAAGAGTTGTTGACAATAACGCCGATACTAAAATTCCTTGACATGGATGCAGACTTCTTGGTATGCACTGACGCATCCAAGGAAGGTTTAGGCGGAGTCTTGATGCAAGATGGATGAGTGATTGCTTACATTTTGAGGAAACTGAGAAGGCATGAGGAGAACTATGCGACGCACGATTTGGAGCTATTATCCATCATATATGCCTTCAAGGTTTGGAGACACTACCTTGTTGGACGGAAATTTGAATTAAGGACTGATCATTGTGGACTACAACACATTTTTATGCAAAGCGACCTAAACGCGCGACAACGGCGTTGGTTGGAATTTCTTAGCTAGTACGACTTCGAGATTACTTACATAAAGGGAACAGTGAACCGAGTGGTGGATGCTTTGAGTCAGAGGCAATGCATATTTTTGGTGTTTCCTCTTCAGATAAATCTACGTGAGAAGATTCTCACTTTACAAAGTGACGATGACTGGTACAAAGAAGTCGAGGATTTTATCGGAAAAAACAAAATGATGGTACCACGATATAAGGGATTTTCTTTTGATAACAATGGGTTATTGAGGTTTAGAGGTCAGATTTACGTACCACCCAATGATGAGTTGAGGATGTTGATCCTGAATGAGGCTCATAGGGAATTTTACATGGCTCACCCAGGAGTCATGAAGATGAGGGTAGACCTTAAACCCTTATTCTTTTGGAAAGGAATGAAGGTCGACATAGTCAACTTTGTGGCTAGATGTCTAGAGTGTCAGTAGGTAAAGGTTGAACATAGACACCTGGCAGGATTACTTCAACCACATGCCATTCCGAAATCAAAATGGGAAGTTATTTCGATGGATTTTATTGTTGGATTTCCACTGATGGAAAGGAGACGAAGAGTGCTCACTTTATTCCTGTGCGTATGACGTATCAGGCACCTGACATAGTGAGAGTTTTCATTAGTGATATTGTGAGGCTGCATGGCATGCCTAAGAGGATTATATCCGATCGAGGATCGGTGTTTACTGGATGATTTTGGATGAGTTTCGAAAAAGCCTTGGGAACTCAACTTAACTTTAGTACTGCATATAACCTAGAGATGGATGGACAGACAGGACGTATGAACCAAACCTTGGAAGACATGTTGCGCATGTATGTGATGGACCAACAAAAATGTTGGGAGGAATTCTTGCCTCTATTATATTTCTCTTATAACAACAGTTACCAAAGCACCATTAATATGGCATCTTTTGAGTTCCTTTATGGGCCACTATGTCAGAATCCCTTGAGTTGGGATCGGCTTGAGGATAGGGTCTTGGTAGGACCAGAAGCAATCCAAGAAATGGAAGAGCGAATGAAAACCATAAGACAAAGGATTAAAGAAGCACAAGATCGACAAAAGAGTTATGTTGATGCGCACCGAGTCGACCGTAGTTACGAGGTCAGTGATCGAGTCTTCTTGCGGGTTAAACCGCATAAGAGTTCGATCAAGTTTGGAAGGGGAGATAAACTATCTCCTACGTTTGTGGGACCTTTTGAGATTGTGGAGAGAAAGGGGCTCGTGGCCTATCGATTAGATTTGCCTGATTCTTTGAGGCGTATGCACGATGTTTTTCATGTATCTGTTCTGAGACATTATATTAGTGACCCTACACACGTGATTGACATGAGTTCCTTGCAGGTATCGGACGAGGGAGATCTCACGACTGAGCCGATCCGTATCTTATATCATCGCATTCGAAATTTATGACATCAAACGGTAGATCAGGTCAAGGTCCAGTGGGACAGTTATAGTCCGCATTGGATGAGCTGGGAGGATGCATATGATATGTGCCAACAGTTCCCATTTTTGTTTGATAGATAGACTTATGATACTATGATAATTTTATTCGGAATTTATACTGAGAAACTTTGGGACGGAGTTTAGACCAAGAGGGGGTGTATGTAACATCCCGCTCTGGCGCACCAAGAAAACTTATTATTTGAGGACACTTGCTTGCAAGTGATCTGGACTTTTATGATGTTAAAACATTTATCCTTGATTATGATGCGTTATGATATATGAAATGATGTTTCACTGTTTGACGTAGACAAGTGATTTTGACTCAGTTTTATTGAGTGTGCAGGGTTTTTGACGTTGAGGATGCAGAGGCATCGGTGGAACCCCCTTGGACTCTGGATTGAGTCAGGGAGTGTTATTTTGGGTTGATTTATTTACTGTGATATTTCATTTGATTTGATGATATGATGTTGACATTTCTGACATGATTGTTGATGATGCAGGTTGACGATAGCTTGCTGACCAGACTCACATATGGAGTAAAGGGGCCACACATGATTTCCAGAGAGGTTGAGGGAGAGGCGTGGACAACAGCCCTGCCATGACCTACTAGCACTCTTGTCCTGGCTTGAATTGTAGGTTAACTATTACCTAGTTCGAGAGGATCCACAATGTCGTGAGTGCAGACTGCAACAGTCACTCACGATGATTCTAAGGGGCACGCAATAAGGCGGGGGACCTTATTCCTTAGACCCCTTAGTCTTCCACAAGTTCACCTGGTGGAGTGTTAACTCCAGGGGTTATAGATGTCTACCAATCAGTCAAGTCACCGAGTGGCACCCTTGGAGCACGTGGTGCATCCTAAAGGGCACGTTGCGCAAAGGAAACGAATGAGGCGAGTGGCACCCTTGGAGCATGTGGTGCGTCCTGAAGGGCACGTCGCATTGATGTTGATGGAAGAAACAAACCTAGATGGCCCTAAGACACTAACGCCTTAAGAAATCCTTAAACAACTTCCCTAACCAATTGTCTCCTAGCTTAGTATCTAAGTCCTAAGCCTAAGACTTTTCTAGGGTAAAAATTTTAGTGTAACCTTAAAGAAAAAGGCCCTAGCATAAAAATAAAAATTCAAACAAAAACCCACTTAAGTGATAGTTAGGTATTCATAAAATTCTTGGGGTAAATAATGAGAGTAAGAATGAAATTAAAACTAATGGTTTCAAAATTTTGCAAAGAAGAAATTATTTCGTAACTTGTGAAAGAACAAAAGATAATTAAATAAATAATAAATGAAAAGATTAATTAGCGCATTTACCTTTTTGGTTTAAAAAAAAAAAAAAGACAGAAAGAATGGGAATAATAAAAATAGGGAAATGAGCCTTTTAATAAATTTAAAGAAATTAATTTTGGAGAAACGTGGGGGATGAGTGACACTCGTAAGACATAGAATNAAAAAAAAAAAAAAAGACAGAAAGAATGGGAATAATAAAAATAGGGAAATGAGCCTTTTAATAAATTTAAAGAAATTAATTTTGGAGAAACGTGGGGGATGAGTGACACTCGTAAGACATAGAATCTTTAGAGGGTTTTCATTAAAACTTAAATTAAATGTGATTTAGGGCAAGGGTGGGTCTGAAAACTCTATATAGGAAAGGGAAGATGAGGAAGAAGGGGTGTGGCATTTAGCGTAACATTACACTGCCGAATTGTGACTGGACTGATTGCTTGTGAGGAGTTTGTATTTTCTCAGCTTGTATTGGAGTGGTAGCTCAGCCTTGTGAGGCGAGCTGGGACGCTAGGCATATCATCTAGATTGTGTTTGGCCCCTTTGCTGCTCGGGGGGATAAGGGGTAAGTAGAGTAACCCTAGATATTGGTTGGGAGGTACCGGTGTAGTGTTGACGGTCGGTGAGCTGGAGCAGGACGGAGCTCGCGGACAACACTCGGGGACAGCGTGAGGCAATGGTATGATTGTACTTTAGTAGATTAGAAGGCAGTACTGCTTATGCTAGGATTGATATATTGGTGTAATGGATTGATTGGCCTACTGTTGTTAATATGGACTGTGTAAACCCCTTCTTTATTCAACATTCTGGACTATGTAAAATAGTTATTGTTTGTTAATCGGGACTGTGTAATTTTTAGTATTTATTGTTCTGGAAATTTTCATTGGACCGTGGGCCTTTTGGGTGATTTAATCTATGCTGGCATTTTCCTGATGGACTGTGAGGCGTTGACTCTACTGGGCGATTTCATTCTTGGTGGGCCTTTTCATTGGCACTTGACCTGAGAACTTAATTTTTGGCTGTTACAACCCCTCTACCTTGTTAATGTATATCCCTGCGTCTTGTTGTTCGAAACACTCTACATTGCTATTGTTTTAGTTGATCATGCGTATTTCTTTCTTCAACCTCCGCCTTTCATTAGTTTTTCCATTATGACTGTGGGCAGTTGAATTTGCGTCCTCCTTACGGTCGGGTAGCAAGCTATCTAAACATTTATGTTGGGTAATTCCTCCATCCGCGCCATGGTGATATATGTATACACCTGCGCTAACCCTGCACGCCCACCATAACCCCAATTTAACGCACAATTTCCCTCCGAGTTGGCTTCAGTGTAAAGATTCACTCCACCAAGGGTATGAATCGCCTACATAGGGGACGATTTGCCTCATTGCTCCATAGCTTCATAGTCTGTATTTTCCTTTAAATTCGTTTTGAGGTTTTTATTTTTGTTTTGTGTTTTAAAAACAAATACATATATATAAATAAATACGTTTTTCTTTTCCTTGTACTTCTGAACGGTGTACTAGTTATCACAGTAAATAAATTTCATAGATGCCAGCATTTATCTTGCTTCTGGATGGTTAGAAAGATCTGCTTTTGGGGTGGGAAGCCTGTGCATTTCACTGGTGGTTGGAATTTAATTATACCTTCTGATGATGCATCTTACCTCAGACTGATTCCTTTCCGAATTTTCACCGTAGATCCCATGGTTTCCCAGAGTGCATGCTTTTACAACGCTTGATCTTCACCCTTCCTTCATTGCTTTGGTAGCTAGCAAGATGCTGTCAGAAGTTGGGTTAGTCCAACGATATCACAGGTGGATACATTTCAAATTTTGGGGTTATAAAAATAGATGCAGATTGACAGCACTGACTAAGGGATTGTAGCCAGCGCTAGGATAGGGTTTTTCCTTTTTACCTTCTTATACTAGTTGTTACACCGCACTAGAAAAGTTTATCCCTAAATCTATTTTATGACTGTAGATAGAACTGGAGGGGATTTCTTTTTAGCTGGGTAAATGAGCCCGACAGTTTTTTCCTTTTGCTATTGAGAAATTTTTTCTGTACTGAGATTATTTATTTTTGGTGAGAATAGTAGCATTGTTTTTAATTATGTTTTTATATTTAAGACAGCTGGTTAGCGCTGGAAAGGATTGATAGAATATTGCGTAACATGACAACTGGGGTTGTACTACTAATAAATAAATATATTTCATTGAGAGTATTGATTAGTGTGAATGATTTATACCTATACAAATAAAAGAAACTATATAAACCTAGAGGTGCAGATTAGTATTAAATTCATGAGTGGATGAAAATAGTATAGTTGCTTCGATGATAATTTGTTAATTTCCATTGGTTGAAGGATTAGGTTGTGATTTAACCAATTTCTATGGTATTGTCAATTGTGTAAAGAATGGTAGTTTTAATATGATGGATTAATGCCAGGATTAATTGATTAAAATATACAATGGTATTTTCTATTGAGGTTAAGATAGGGCAGTCTTACTGTCAAGGATTAATGCTAGGATTAATTGATTAAAAATATGCAATGGTATTGTCATTTGTGTAAAGAGATGGTAGTTTTAATGTAATGGCACCGTTACCCTTTTGTAATCTATTGCTATTGTACTATGTATGGAGTAACTTCATTAAAATATTTGGTGGGTAATATGTCAAGGCAACACTTTATTGCAATTTAAAATAAAGATATAAGGTTGGTGTTGATAACATGTTTTGTAAATTGATTATTATTTTAATTGCAAGTTATTTTAATATGAGATATAATGGCAGTGTCATTTTATTGTAATTCTATTGAAATTTGTTGTTACTGACGACACATGAATTGTAAGGTGTTGAACTAAGTATCATGGATTATTACGATTGGGTAAATGGTGTTTGCAATTTCTTCAATTTACATTTTACTAAGGATGGGTTGGATGACTCATCGATTAATGGAATTCATGGAGTAATTGGTTGTGATTAATGCCAAGTGAGTCATGGAAAATACCTTGTCTTAATTTTGGTTAGTCGTTGTCTCAGTCCTTCATACATGTGCTTTCTGTAGAATTGGTAGTTGTTCTTTATTATTGTTGTACTTGGTTGAGTCATTTGAGTATGGGGTCAGTCGTGTCGGGTGGGAGGTAGACCCCTCCCTCTAGCCTTAGTATTTAAGTCTGTGTGTGTGATTATTTTTGTGTAAGGAGTCCAATGTCGTATCAAGAGTCTCAGGCCATTTAAAGGCAGGATATCCACTCTTGCGACACACCTGACGGAGTTTACTAGTTTCTGCCTGAGAAGTCAGCCAGGATCCTATCTGACCTTCTCTCTCTTTGGAGCAGAGAAGTAAGATTAAACACCCTGCTTTCCTATGCAAAAATAGTAAAATCTACTATTATGGAGTCCTCCTTATGTCTTGGTCATTCATTGCTTGCAGCTACTTGTTGTGTGCCCTTGTCTTCTTCTTGTGAACATCGTGGTTGCGTCTGGTTATTCGTCGGGTGGCGACGTAGAGTCAAGTGTGTATGTCCCCTTTTTACACGCACGCCCACACCTTAAACAAAACAAAAAAAAAATGCGCCTGTTAAAAGAGTTGTTGTCGTAACGAGGAGGTCGTTACATAGTTCCATATAGTTGCATAGTTGCATATAGTTCCATATTTTCATATAATTGCATATGAAATTGTCATATAGTTGGATATAGTTTCTTAAGTAACATATAGTTGCATAGTTGCATAAGTTGCATATAGTTGTGTACAAAATTGTCATATAGTTGCATATAGCTGCATAAGTGGCATATAGTTGCATAGTTGCATAAGTTGCATTGTTGCATAAAGTTGCGTAAAGTTCGATAAGTTCAATAAATTTTTTTAAGTTTCATAAGTTGCATGTTGCATAGTTGCATATAGTTTCATAGGGAAGTGTTGCAATATAGTTGCATATAGTTTCAATATAGTTGCATATAGTTGCATAAGTTGCATTGTTTCATAAAGTTGCATATAGTTGCATATAAGTTGCATAAATTTGCATATAAGTTGCATAAAGTTGCATATATTTGCATATCCTTCAATTCTCAGTGGAGAACTGGATTTGAGACCTATCAAAGAGTTCTTGTGGGGATTGATAGTTTGGAAATCCATGATCCTAGAATTTTACATATTTGGAAAGTGCTTTTAGTGGTTGGTGGGGAATGGAGGAAAGGTTTGATTTAGAAATAATGTTGGAGGGGAGGGCTCTATGGAGGCTGTCTAAACAGATTGATCCAACATGGTGTTTTAATATGTGACAATCTATCACAGAATGTGTGAATTTAAATATTTCAGATAGCCATTGACTCTCTAGCTCCAAAAATGAGGGCAGTAGCATCATAAATGAATTGCCATGTAGTGCTAAAGAATTTAAGCTCACATGGAAAATAGGGCCAACTTTTACTCATGCACATAAAAACCAAAAGAATTGATGTGGAGTACCATATGTGATGGGTTGTTGGCTCACCACATGGTTGGAATTTCAAACTTAAATAATATGTCAAATTTGATAGTTTTGATAACTCCAATATTAGTTTTCACTTTATCATCAATATTAAGAATATTGATGAAAGACATTTTCACTATATTTGATGGTAGGAAATTTGCTCCATAAGAGACAATTTCCCTGTAAAATTTCATTAGTGTTCATGACTTTTACATGAGATTTCAAAACCTGAAATTTGTGTTTTTCGTGCCTTCTATGGAAGCATTAAAAACACGTGTTTCTTCCTAAGTGGTCACACATTCAAAWCCAAAGGGGAGTAGGGTATGTATATCTCCATACACTTTAGTGGTGAAATTTTAACAATCAATGAGGAACAATAATTGGGTTGTAGGTCCAAAGGATTGTCTCAACTATTGTGGAAGTTCTAAGAATGGTTTCTCTCCAACAATCCTCTTTACATCCACATTTTCAAAAACAAGTTTCCCCAACTTCCATGGGCTCTTACCAACCACTAAAACATGGGAAATTTATACCATTTACAATGATAACAATGATAAAAAAAACAATCAAAATTATGAAGAAACATTCCCATATATGATGGACGAGAATAAATCCACATCATCAAGAGCCAACACACACAACATGCATTCAATGGAAGGAGAGAGGCACAACCCTCTCATTTTTCAGAATTTGAAAATTCTATTAAATGATTGTAAGGCTGGTAGAGACAAAAAGCCATGCATGTGCACAGGATTTAGATAAAGGTTGCCTTAAATAGTTGTAAGGCTGAGATCTAGATCTGATTCGGACTAGACAACAATTCAATGAAATTGAATGTAAATTAATGAGAGTTGGTGAGAATGGACGGAAGAGATCGAGGAGCCCCTCTTTGTAAAAATATCCTCTTTGTATATAGATTGAGTTTTTTGAAAAGGTATGGTAGAGAAGAAAAAGGGAGAAGATAGGAGAGTCGAGACTTTGTTGTAGTCCGAGCTCACATTGTAAAGAGGCATCTCATGTTAATACAATTAGATTAGTTTTTCTTGCATGTTATTCTTTTTATGCTAATGAATGTCTTTATGTGTTTATGATATTCTATAGATGTATGTTAAGTTCCATATGCATGGATAGATAGATTTTCCTATATGTGAGTCCTTTGATTTCGGGTTTGGGTTCTTTGTGGCTTCATGCAAGAGGTTGCATGACAGAATACTACGGGTTCTGTAACCCAATGCAAGGAGCCCACTTCTGAATTCTGTGGAATTTTAGACAAAGACGTGCTAGTGGGATGCACCAATTGAAGTCATTGACTCAAGGAGGAAGCCTCAAGGTTGTTGAATATCTTGGAGATAAGACTATGCAGAGGAAGGCATAGAGATAACAGAATCACTGAAGGTTTTGTAGAAACTTTTCTAGGAGGGAATTGAGTAAGTGCATAGAGTGCATAGAAGAACTCTACTTTGAGTTCTGAGGAAAGGGAAGTTTCTAAGAGAAGACACTCACAGAGTTGCTAAATACTCTTTAGGCTCTGCAAGGTGTGCATCAAGCAGAAGAACGTCAGGCATGCATAGAGAGTTTTCTTTCTAAGAAAACTTCTCGGATTTGATTTTAGAGAAATACTTAGTAGCATAAAGAGTGTACGAGGGTGGACTTATTATAAGTATTGAATATCAAGAGGAACAGTTCCTTTGCACACAGAGTAGTAGAAGAAAGGAGCAGAAGGTCGAGAAACTCTTTGAGGTTTCATAGTGGACAAAGCTCAGAAGTTTGTTATTTCAAATTTTGGGGATTGGAGTAGCAAGGGATTTTGGAGTCAGTGCATCATGAACTATCGATTCACAAAATTGTGCCTAGCCATTGGATCTGGAGCACAATAGCCTGAGAGCCACTGGAAGACAGATACACACACAAGGAGGAGAAAACATAGGAGGTGCACAGAAGATCAGATCATTACCATCAGATCTTGCGTAAAGTAAAGATAACCATCAGATCTGGAAAGAGGAGAATGAGGTTTAACCCTCGTAGAAGAAAAGGAGAGGACTCGTCAAAGTCATGAAAGAATCAGAACCATCCATCTCAGAGGATGCATGTCAAGAGATCCACATTTCGAGGATTCAGACATCGGGAGACCGAGAGTGAAGAATCTATAGAAATCATGAAAGGACTAGGACTGTCCATAGGAGGACACATGGAAAGAAATCAAGGGTTGGGGAAAAGGCTC
>ML777806.1:85908-128468 GCA_009831015.1 Picea engelmannii | reverse complement strand
CCATAATTGCGCAATGATATCCTACCACAATGGTAAACCCCTGAACAATTACAATCTCCATATTATCTTGCCCTTCGTACCAATTATTACCATAATTGTAACAACCTTCCAAGATAATAGCATTGCAAATTAACCTCGTCATTGGCATTTCCATTTAAACAATATTAGCATTGCAATCCAACATCATCATTAACGTTTCAATTAAGCCAATAATAAAATTACGATCTAAACATCATCACGAACATACAATTAACAATATTAACCTCACAACTTAGGCATCCTCATTAATATTGCACGTTGAACAATTACTCAACCTTGCAATTCAACCCACAATAACATTTCAATTAATAAGATTAATATGGCAATTAAACAATTACTCACATTGCAATTCATCCCGCATTAACATTTCCATTAATAATATGAACATGGCAATTAAACAACTACTTAACATAGCGATTCAACTAGTATTAACATTTCCATTAAAAAATATTAACATTGCAATTAAACAATAAGTAAACAATTACTCAACATTGCAATTCCACTAGAATTAACCTTTCCAGTAAATAATATTGATACTGCAATTAAACAATTACTTAACATCTTAATTCCACCAGCATTAACATTTCCATTAATAATATTATTTTTGTAATTAAACAATAAGTAAACAATTTCTTAACATTGCAATTCTGCTAGAATTAACAATTCCATTAATAATATTAATATGGAAATTAACAATAACTTAACATTGTAGTTCCACTCAGCGTTAGCATTTTAATTAAATAATATTAAATTTTTCATTTAGACAAGCACTAACTTTGCAAATTAACATGTATTAACATTGTCGCTTGCGCGCCATCATTAATATTTCTTTCTAAATAGTAATGAGCTTAAATAAAACCAGGTTAGCACAGACGGCTTACACACCATCATGATATAGCATTTTAACAGTAATAACATTAAATATACCAGGGTCATCTTGGCAATTTAAACATCAGCAGTGTATTGTAATTTAACGGTAATAACATTAATTTATACAGGGTTAACTACGCATCATCCCTATAGTGCATGCTAGACAACAATAACATTAAGTAAACCATGTCAGCACGGGCATCATCATTTATTGCTTTTTAAACCCTAATTTAAATAAAGCAAGGTTATCCTGGCAACTTAAGCATCATTCTTAAACTCAGAATTTAAAACATAGAATCTAGGGTTCTTAGGGTCCTTGGCCAGCGCGCCAGTCAGAGACGCATTAAAGCGGAGGTAAGGGAACCACCAGGGAGACGTCTGGACAGTCGTTGGGGTCACCGCCAAGTGGTTGTCCCCCACCGACAATACGAGGAACTGCAAAATGTCAAGGCACCGCTGTAGTAACATCACACTACTGTACAACGCAGCCACACAGCGCACCAGGGGAACGCAAGGGTACAGACGCGACATTTACACACACACTGTAACTCAATTAAAATTTGATAATTTTGAATAGTCTAATTTGGGTCTTATAAAATGGTATACATAAGTAATGGGAAACACGACTTATGCCTTTTTTAAATTGTTTAATAATTCTAATACTATATTAGAAGGAGTTTTTAATTATTTAAAATTATTAAATTAACTTTTTTCGTAGTCTAATTTGGAGTCTCCATTTTGTCAATGCTCGGATATATATACAGCGTAGCAGTTTTATTAGTACATGAATCATTCCTGTTTTTTTTTTTTTAAATTTGCTTAAAAGATCTATTATTATACTACATAGAGCTTTTAACTGTAACTCCACGCACACCAACTAAAACGCCCACTATCATAACACTCTCATCGAACTAGAGGGTTGCCCGCTCTGGGATAAAATGCACAAGCTAACATGTTAGCACACTCACTATTATGGAATGCATACTATTATAAACGAAATTACAGCAAAGGATAACACAAATTCCACCGAAGGAAACGCCAAAATTCACAACGAAAGTCGGTGATTTTTACCAAAGACTACGGGCAACAAGTTATAAAGAGGAAAATACAGCAACATTAATTAGTCACAATCTAAATCATCAATCCTAGGTATAATAACTAAACCCCTACAAAGAGGATAACAATAATTCTGTCACCACACAACAAGTAGCGACGGAAATACAAAAATAGCCCTACGATTTGGAAACCCATAAACCCTGGCAAAATGAATTTACAATTCAGAAGAAAGCTATCACTATTTCCAATAAATAAAATGCACCAGGAAACCGCCTTTGTTGTGGCTGTCGCTGCAACACAATTCAAAGGGAAATAAATTGATACCTAACTGTTTTAAAATGATTTGGCCAAAGGTTAGGGCTCAAGACCTCCGCCTAAAAAAAAAATCCCAACGTGCATCATACATTTTGTTCAAGTAGAACGAGAGGGCACAAGGATTGAAGCCACGGTCATTACAGTCCCAAAATTTGTTACAAGCGAAGACTTCCGCCATCTCATTTCTTTTAAGAATCTACCTTTTTATTATCAATAAATTCATTAAGGATACCCAACAAGAATCACTCAACAAGCAATCGTCCTGAAGGTGCAATTACATAGTGATGGAAGAGCTATTATCTAAAACTAACAATTAGGAAAATAAGCTTCACTACCACTTTTTAATAGGACTGTAAGTAACCAATTCATGCAACAACAACTACAAGACCATGCTTCAATATCCATATCTCACCCACAAGGGAGTCACTGCCCAGCATTTTGAGGAAATAAAAAAAAAGAAAAAAAAAGACACAGACCTGTAGTGTACAGGCTGGAAATAAAAACAATGCCCCAGTAAAGGAGAAGGCCCGGTGGAATTTAGCCCACAATATGTATAAAAATCCCAAGATATAAAGAAGGATACCCACAAAAACACACCCACGGTAGATATAATACGCCAATGTGGAAATATCCCATAGTAGAAATTTTTTGTATGACAGTCATGGAAAACGCCTAGCAAAGAAGAGGAAACCCACCGAAAAGGAAGGAGAAATTCCATTATATATATAAAAATGCCCATTAAAAATAATTGCAACCATTCTATCTAATCCTTATCATAACTGAAAGCATTCATCAAATATAAACACAGCCATTCCATCAAATACCAAACATACCTTGGCCTGCTCGCCCTGCTCCAGTTGGTGCCCACACACTCCTTGACGCTCCCACTTGCCAACCACAAAGAACTCACCGGTACCTCCCAGCCAAGTGCTAGGGGTACTCTCCTTCCCCCTTATCCCCCCAAGCCGCAAAGGGGCCACACACAACAATGACGATAGCCTAGCTTCTCAGCTCGCCTCCAAGGTTGAGCTACCACTCAAGTTTGCTGAGAATCCCCAACTCCTACAAGAAATCAATCCAGTCTCTGGTCTGGGAGCATAATAATACCAAATTCTCCAAAAATTTTCCTCCTTTCCCCCTCTCCCTCTCTTTTATCCATTCTCAAACTCTAAATCCCCTTTCTTTTAGGTTTTCCCCCCTTTTCCCTTTTATTTTCTTATTTGTCTTTTGCCCTTTTTATTTATTTTTTATTTTATATATATATATATATATATATATATATTTTAAAACTCAAAGAGTATGTGCGCTCATTAATAATTTCCTTTTATTTTTACATGCTTAACTTTACTTGTTTACAATTTGTTTATAATATATATATACATATATATATATATATATATATTCATTTCTCTATTTGTAAGCATGCATTCATCATTGTAGTTTATCATTATCCATCATTTAAATTTACCACTTATATATATATATATATATATATATATATATATATATATTGGATAAAGAGAGATTAGGGTGATGGAAAACATGTAGGGGAAAACTAAATGTAGTACATAAAACGAATAAAGAGGAATTACGGGGAGGGATGGCGATTTAGTAATGTGAACTGGACAAGTAAAAAGGAGATGGATACTGGAAGATCAAGGCGATGGAGGATAGTTTAATTAAGTAGACAAGGGTAATGAGAGGATACTGGTTTGAGTTTTTGTTTTCTCTTTTTTTTTTTTTGAATTTTCATTTGTTAAGGCCACACTAAATCCCCCCCCCCTTTTTTTTAGAAAAGTCTTAGGCTTAGGGTTTAGATTCTAAGCTAGGCGACGATTGGTTAAGGGAATTGCTTGCAGTTTTATTCAGGTGTTGAATACTTAGGGCTAATTAGGCTGACTCCTTCAACAACATTATTGTGACGTTCCCTTCAGGTCACACCGCGTGCGCCAAGGGTGCCACTGGCCTCTTGAATTTCTTTTGGACGACGTGCCCTTTAGGATGCACCACATTCTCCAAGGGTGACACTCACCAACTGAGTTTCATTGTACGACGTGCCCTTCAGGATGCACCGCATGCTCGAAGGGTGCCACTCGCCAACTGGACTGATTGGTAGACCTCTATAACCCTTGGAGTCAACACTCCACCAGGTGAACTTGTAGGAGACTAAGGGTTCTAAGGAATAAGGCCCCGACCTTATTGCGCCCCCCTTAGAATCATCATGAGCGACTGTCGTAGTCTGCCCTCACGACATCGTGGATCCTCTCGAACTAGGTAATTGTTAACCTACATTTCGACCCATGACGAGAGTGCTAGTAGGCGGTGGCAGGGTTGTTGTCCACCCATCTCCCTCAACCTATCTGCCAATTGTGTGTGGCCCCTTTACTCCATATGTGAGTCTGGTCGGCAAGCTATCGTCAGCCTGCATCACGAATAATCATGTCAGAAATGTCAACATCAAACCATCAAATCAAGTGAAACATCATAATAAACATATCAACCCAAAAGCACACTCCCTGACTCAGTCTGGAGTCCAAGGGGGTTCTACCGATGCCTCTGCATCCTCAAGGTCAAAACCCTGCACACTCAATAAAACTGAGTCAATAGCACCCGTCTACATCAATTAGTAACACATCATGTCATCTGTCAATCACATCATAATCAAATATAAAGGTCTAACACCAAAAAGGGTCCAGATCACTTGCAAGCAAGTGTCCTCAAATAATAAGTGTTCTCAGTGCGCCAGAGCGGGATGTTACACTTTTAAACAAAAGGCTAAGTGAAATTCCCTTGATGTTAGATCAGGAAATTGATCTCGATGACGATGTGATGTTTTAATAATCTTACTTACCTCTTCCCATGATAACCTACCGAAGTATTCTTCAGTATATTCTATCCAATGCTCCATCCAATCAACGTTGTTTTCAATGTATAAATGTAAAGCATCCCACTCTCGAGAAAATATATGATAGCATAACAATTTAATATCATTAATTATATATTGATAATAAAGGAATAATTTAATAAACGTGTAATCTATTAAATCTACGTCAACATCTAATAATTACCTTTCACAGGCCTGATTTTACCTTTCACAGTCCTCATTTTACCTTTCCCCAATAGGACCTCCCATTCAAATTTGTTGATGGAGTCGAGATGACAAATGCGAGGGACATTCATATTTTATGCTAATTTAGGTAGATATTGACTAATATACACCATGCATTCATATACCATATATCCCTCAAAGATATAACCCTCTGGACTTGCTCTTTGTCTAACAAAAGCCTTCAGTGACTTCAACTACCTCTCCACCATCCACATCGACCTTGTGTGTACTGGTCCACATAATTCAATCTCCTCATCTTGGTGTATGAGGTATTGTTCTTGTGCATTTAAAAATGATGGAGGTAGATACTCTTGCATTTGACACATTAGTCGGGGAGTTTCTCTCTTCCAATACCTTATATCTTCTTTATGGATTTCTTTTCATGATAGCCACCTACAAATGTCAATGCAATAAAATAATATCAAGGCATACATAAATTTGCAAATAAAAGATAATATGTCAATAAGTTTCGCTAAAACTCACATAAGAAGTACATTTTCCTTATAAAACAATACTTACCTCATGTATTTGCCAAGTACATAAATAATTTGTTTTATGTTGTTGTCAAAGTCACCTGGGAGAGATAAAGGTAGAACATGTTGTAACAAAAAACAAATAATTAATATTTGTTTCGAAAAAATGTGTACCAATAAGGAAATATATTATAACCTACTAATTACCTTAATGAATGTATTCCATTCATGTGTTTTAACCCCACCAAAATCACCTTTTTTAGCTAAGATATTTTGTATGTTCGACGAAAACCCCGCTGGAAACCTAATTTTTTGAATGACCTCAGTTACAATATTGCTCTATTTCTCTGTCAAAAACCAAGAAAGACTAGTATTTTGTTCATGACCATCACCATTAGAATTAATAATAAAACTTTGCAATGCATGCTTAGCTTCCTAGATGTCACTACAAATGTTTCCAATTCTCTCTTTGTCAGTCCTTCCATCTAATATTATCGATAACAATCTTGTTATGTTCTTCCTGATATGCATTGTATCAAAAAAATGAACTATTTGTAGGTTCTTGTAGTATGTAAATATATTGAATTGTATCGGGTGACTTTTCATTCCTTGTGGAAGCCCATTCTTGCCTTAACGACATTCATGAAACATCAACAAATTGAAATTAACACTAATTAGTGGGACAAAATGAAATTAATACTAATGAAATTAACGAAAGGTTTATATAATATGTCATACATAAATAATTTACGTACCTTGACTATTTCTAATATATTCTAACTTCCATAAGCGAGGTGTCATTCCTCATGTTTTTTTTTTGTTTTCTTCTTTACCATTGAAATTTGCTTTGTCTATAGTTCGATAACTATGGTTCTTAGGCAGAAAGTGCCTATACTCATCAAACACTTACTTTCCTAAACTCCTTGAACGACGATATTTTATCGTCGGACCACAAACTGGGCATGCAAATTTATCCTTTGTTTGAAGACCTTCAAGAGATATGAATTAATGTAGCATCAAATTAGAGTTACAATTTAAAATAATGCATAATTTGTTCAATAATTATATATAATATTAAATCACAAAATAAAGTAACAATATACCACAAAAATGTGTTAAACTGGGAGCATCATGAATTGTCCATGATAGTATTCCATGGAATTGAAATTGTTTTTTCCCTGTTGGTCTAGAGATGTCATACATAGTGACGCCAATCCATAACTTCAACAACTCATTGATAAGAGGCTCAATATATATGTCCATATCTTTAACCTACTACCTACCTAATTGGTTCAACATACTGGATGATTAATTATAATTATCTAGATGTCGTTATATATAAAAGAAAAAATTAGCATGCACAAAACAAAGAAATGAAATATTTTGTCACACTTTAAAGAAAATAAAAGATAATTAAATACCTACAACAATCATTGCCAACATTGTGTGTTCTCTCTTGATCGACATCCAAGGAGGAAGGTTATTGTTTATAAAAAAAACATACCACAATAAGTCCGTAGAACGAAGCTCTCCAAATGGATTGACACCATCAACTGCCAATGAAAGTCTAGCATTACGAGTTTCTTATTTAAAAATTGGCCACTTTTGTTTGATGTAGTTCAATGCAGAACCATCTGCAGGCATTCAATGAACATCGTCTCAACTTTTTTTCTTTGCGTGGAAATCCATAAACTGTGCTATACTTTGGCACCTGATCAACCGTTGGAAACGTGGAATTATTGAAATATAACGAAGAAATTTACGATGCACCTTCTTTAATGATTTATCACTTCGATATCTACTTATTTGAAATTGTGGGAATTCATTTTCTAATTCATATTGTCCATAATATATGATATGATTATTAGGACATGCATCAATAGCCTGATAGTCCATTCCAATTTCTTTCATAATCACAAATATTTCTCGATATGTGTGTGGAAAAATATTTGACGTCGGTAATAGAACTTCACCTAACAATCTACAAAATTATAAACAATAAGTCAATATAAACAATATTAAGCATCAATATCTCATCTAGTATACTAATTTAAAAATTAGAAAACAATAGAAATATAGGAAAAAATTGAACCTTTTAAGTATTTGTGAACATGAAAGCATAAATAATTAACAAATTCAATACCTTAGTATCTGTGTGAGACATGTGTTTTAGAAACCATTCAAAACCTTCAGGTTCACCAAAAACAATATAGCAGATAAAATATTTTTTGTTGAGGGTTCATAAAGAGGTTGACATGACTTATGGAGTAGAGGATCAACATCATGACTATCATCCTGGTTGTCCTCATCCATTGGAGCAAATGTGTCTTGGATCAATATATGTATTTCATATTCATAATTTGAATCAATAACGTTATCTACATCCATATCATCATCAATAACTTGATCAACAACTTCAATATTCTAATCTCAAAGTTCATAACCCAGTAAATAAGTATTTCTTCTAGTACTTGGCAAATAACACTATGGAGGTCGACATTTTGGGGGCGTCGTCTATATATTTAAAAGCAACATAGAAAAGTTAGTGTGTATAGAAAACATAAAAATCTTGATAAGAAATATTACTAAAATTCATGACATACTGATTATTATAGAGAATACATTAAATATTGAATCCTCTTACCAAGGGACGGTATTCATAACCCCCTTCGGCATGCCCCTTCTCCCTACAATGTCTTTGAGTTGTTTTTATTAAAATTCTTTTTTTCTACAAGCCTCCGCAATCATAGCAAGGGAAATAACATTTTCCATGGCCCCTCACCTCTAATGCCACTCTTAACCAAGCAAGCTTCCTGTCATTTTCATTCATAGTGACAAATCCTTGTCCTGACAATAAATTGTCTTACCTACACCATACTAAATAGTAAGTTGTCAAATTTTTATATTTTAGCTACTCCTTTTGATTATGATATGTTTATTTACAGTGACATATAATCCTCACAATTATTTCTTCTAAGACATTTTGACATGCTCCCTTTTTTATTATCGATTAAATATTAAGGTAGATATGCTTCAATTTGTACTATAGAGTAGTGTGTATTGAATAGCCATGGAAAATAATTACACACCATTTAACGAAAGTGGTCAAAATTTCTCAAACATGAATCACTTGACACCATAAACTAGCCTCGAAGTTTCTTTGTAGACAAAATGTCAATCTTTGAAATTCACCACTAAGAAATGAGTGCCAACCACTTCTCATCCACAATTGGGTTGGGTTGGTTGAAATTATGACATTTTTATTTGCATCTACATACAATGGTCACAATTTTATGCTACTTACAGTGGTCACAGTTTTATTTTCTAAGACACTTTTCCATGTTCTCATTTTTCATTGTCTGACTCGTAGATTCCATCATGCTATCGTAGATTTCGTCCTAAATTTTTTATATTTTAGATATTGATCCTTATTAATAGTCTATAAACAAGTTACATAAACTACAAACTAAAGCTAGTCAGTAAATATAGAATTGTGTGTGATTATAAAAAAATGAGAGAAACAACATCGCATATAAGAAAAGAGTATGTGGATTTTATTGAAAAATTTGAAACAAATATACTTTATTTATATTGTAAGACTACGATATATAATCATAAGTTCATTTCTTAAAGTTTCTTAGTCATAAGCAAAGAAATTTAAAGGTGGCTAACCATAAGCTAAGATGGTTGAAGGTGGTTATTTAAAAGTGATTGTTATGTGCCTAATCACGACATAGACAACATCTTTATACTAAGGTCATATGTGTACAAATGTTTTCTTTATATAATAACAACATATATACCTAACATAAGTTTAGGGTTAGTGTTTATGCATCTTATTGTTATARACATGAGTTTCTTCCCTATCTTATATATACCATAACTTATCATTTATCAATATAAAAATCAACTTTGAGATTTTATTCATGGATATTTCTTCATTCATTTAATTGAATTAGTAAGTGCTACCATTAGGTGTGAAAATATCCCAACCATTATTGTCACTGTTATATTATTTTCAATTTATGCAAGTGTGATCCCATTTCAGTACTAGGGATGTAACAAGTGGTATCAAAGATTCAATCAATCTTTCTTGATGTTTTTTTGTTAGTTCTTAATTTTCACACCCACCCCAGCCTCCCATGGAAACCCTTATGTGTGCTAGGTGTGAGTTCTTGGAACGAGAGTGGGGAGGGTAGGTCCCAACCGCCTTGCATAGTTTTCAAACATTATTTTCTTTGGAAATTTTCTAGCGGAGATTTAGGGTACCTTTTGGTTCGAGTTTAGAAGGATTTGGAGTTCCATTTCTTGTCTTTGAACTTTTAGGTTTTTGTGCCACATACATGTAATTAACCTTTCATATATTTTGTCTACGTTCAAAGCTCTATATTTTCCAAGTCATTCGGGAGCTTGGGAGAAAACTTTCTTAGTGATTTCACCCTTGATAAACAATTTTGTAATTTTTATTACTGGGTTCCAATTCTACTGTTGTCGAAGGTGTTTATTCGATAAATTATGGTTGAAGGTCCTATGTGCATTTTTTTTATTATGTGCAATACTCCAATTACCATTTATTTCCTCACCTTGTATTGATTTTGGGTTTGGAAACCTTACAGGTTGCTCGAAGAGATGAATGTCCTGGTTACATTTAGCTTCTTGTGTAGTTTTTCCTTTTTACTGAAGGTATATTTTTGGATACTTTGTCTAATGATGGGCCCTTTTTTGTGTTCGAGGGTACCCATCAGAGAGGAATGTTTACTTTGGACGGTCAAGACATTCTTCTATAGGAAATCCACCTCGGGTTTGAGTTTCTCGTGGTAAGAATTTCATACCCTAACTCTTTGTCGTCCTCTTATGAAATTTTTCGTTTCCTTATGTAATGGTTATGCGTCAATGCAAGTATGCTCGACCAAACTAGCAGGGTTTAACCTATATCAACCATCCACATACCTTGTAAGTTTTACTTTAAGTGTTTTCCTTTTGTAACTATGAAATTTACCATACCCGGGTGCCACTTTAAGTTTTTAAAACCTTGTGAAACGTATTGAATATGATTTCTTAGCTAGGGTGTTCAACCTTGAGAGGTAACTTGGTTTCTAAGTAAACATTATGTATGGATGAGTATATGTTACCATATTATCTATTCAAATTAGTGCCATGGTTACTTTTCCTGGATCTGTCGAATATTTTAGTCCAATTTCAACAATAAGTAATGTATTTTCTCCGCATGTTGTTTGCAAGGATTTAGTGGATGTATGGTTGTGTATGAGGGATTATGTTACCATTGTTCCATTTTTAACTAAAGCTGGGCTAAACCCTTGTGCATGTAAAAATGACTTTCACTCCTGTTAATTTACAAAGTCAGGTCGATAATGATGTAGCTCTGTTAACTATTTATCAATGGAAATTTTTCTTTGTTTCTCAGTTTGTGGTTGCGAGTGGTTTTGGCCTATACTTTCCTTGCTCATATAATTTTCTTAGTTCCCTTATCATTTAAAGAGGGTTAAAAAACTATGTGACTATTTCTATTTATTGTTATGTCCTTTAGCTACTAATAATCGATACTCTTAACCTTCTTTTTACATTCAAGATTTTATTCATGGAAACAACATTATAGTTTAACATTTAACATGTTGGTTGTATCTCCATTTATATATTTTCCTTTCTGTATATATTCTAGAACATATTCATGGCATTATCATTATCATTTGCATCTAACATGTTGGTTGTATTTATATTTATGTAGTTTTCCACTTTGTACAGATTTGAGAACTTCTTTATGACATTAAAATTATCGTTTGGATCTAGCATATTGGTTGCATATTCCATTTATATAGTTTAATCTATGTTCTATGATTTTGTTTATACTATATGTATTGGTTATGGATATAATCATTTGTCTCTCATGACAATTGTATAATAGAATGATAGAAAGTAAAATCCTCTAATATTAATTAGATTAAAAACAATTATAACTTATCCATAAAATTCAAATTGCATGGAAAATAAATTCGAACAACATATTCAAAAATTACATTTAAAACTCAATTTAATCAAAATATTTTATGCACAAATTACTAAATAAATAATAACTTAATCCATAACAGAATGGAAGAAAACATGTAGCCAATATCGTTTTAGGGGAAAACAAAAGTCAAGTGGATCGTTCCTCCCAACCATATATCAGAGCTACCACAAATGCCCACTCTGTCACCCCTGAGCTAAATCTCGATCCAAAACTAACCAAGTGACTTCTTGCAGTGCATATGGTTATAAGCATTACATGAAGATCTCTGTGTCATGTAAGTATTTCTCAGATTTCATATTTTATTTAGAATGGCGTCTCATTCTCTTTGTTATCTTTTATTTTTAAAGATTTCCATAGGTATTTGACACTTGTATGATCCTCCTACTCATTGAACATCTGTCAAATTGAGTTTTTTTCATTGACCACCTGTCAATCTTATTTTTACACATGTTCCTAAAAAGATGAGATCTTGTTTCACTTTTGTTGAGTTAATTCAAAAGATATTCACCACTTTGTCTCCCTTCTGCTGTCACTTGGTGCTTCTCTTTGTATCAATGGATTTTCTCTTTTAACAGTCCACTTCATGTGTGCTTCCTCTTTTCTTATTAATAAAATAATATATAAAAAAATAATTTTTTGAGTTAGATCACTAGGATCAATAATGTGTTGATAAAATAATAATAATAATAATAAGTTTTAAATTTGAAATTTTGGGGTATCACACACACTCTAGGCGCTATTCAATTCAAATGGAAGGAAACTCCTTCTGCCTCAACACAAGTTACTTGTCCAAAAATCAGAACACAATACTACTCTGCTCACATAGGTTGATGGTTCTCAGTGAGAGGTTAGTATTAAATTAATGATTCATGATTAGAGTGGATGGAACATATAGGTTAGGATATATTCCTATTGGAACATATGTGATTGGGACACCAGGGAGGGTTCCCACCTTCCTTCGCCAACAAACATGAGGACATGTAGTAATTTGTCGACAACTTCTATTGTAAAGTTCCCTCGCTAGTCTAGTTCAATAGGGTGTTTCCTAAATAAATTTATCATGTCAACTACATCTGTCAGTTATTTAATAAACCAAATTTCTCCGTGCAATGGAATATGGTTCTCCATAATTTTTATTAGAATGTTTGTTATGTCATTCAGTAACATTGTAAATAGTTCTCGCCAAACCCACTTTGTAGAGCACTCCAGAAATAAAGCAATGAGTCCCTTTTTGTTGTCGAAAACAAAGTCACACAACCTAATAAAGGGTGGCTTCACTTGTTGGATAAAGTTGATAATATTTTGTTTTTACTCTTGACGTCTTCTATATGGATCTATACATCTTTTCTAATGTGTAGCAATATGATTTTTTTGTCTCCCAATCAATTTTCATTGTTGCATTTTAGTTTGTAGGTTGAATTTCATATCAATTGGTATGAGAGCCTGTGACATCTTGAAGAATCAAAACATTTTATTTTAATGTTATTTATTGGAAAAATAAATTTCCATTTATGGAAATTCATACTTTATATTATTAAAGTATGTAATAACTATATTTGTGATTGTTGAGCAAGAGTTTGACTTGCCAATTTTCCTCTTTGATGGAGACATGTATGAGAAATATAATTTTAATATATTTAATGCTGGAAACAAATGGAATATGCATGTTAAAAATAATTGAGTATGACTCCATGAGTGGGTAACATGTTTGATTTAACTCAAAGATGATTTTTACAAGTGCCAGAAGTGGATTTATGTCACTTAACACCCCTACAAATTAGGGATTTGTAAAGATGTGAATTTTCAAGGGAAATGATTTGAAGAAAAGTCCTAGGCAAAGAAAAAAGGATAAGTACAAAATATGTGGGAGGAAGGATATTGCTTAGTATGTGGTTGAAAAGATACATTTGATGTGTGATAACTTTTGTGTTAGGCAAATGAATTTTCTGAACAGTACAGAGGTACTTTTGGATAAGGAGTGGAGTTCAATTCACCCTTATGGAATCATGGTCAGGATAGGGGGTGATGAGGAGAAGTAATCTTGGTATTTATGCATCTATGGTTGTGTGGAACATGGTTGCTCAATTTGTTTCTAGCTTGACTGTTACAAATATGTAATCATTTTAACCTATACTTACTCTTGATCGATGATTGAATTTTATGTTACCTACAAAATTAGAATGATATAGATGTATCTATAGTACTTAAGTTAATTTATTTACTTGTATTATTCATGGATCTCGTAATATGGAAAGATACATTTTATTTCTAAATTATGAGAAAGGGAATATGAATATGCTCTATATAAACCCACAAAGTCTAAACTATGGAAATATTATGCCTTGAAACATAAATTTAACATATCATTAGGATGGTATAAATTAAGTCTTATGTTGATTCAATATGAGTACCTATAATAGACAAATGGGAAAAAATTCTAGTAGGCTATAGAAATAAATCAAAGATGGGATATATATATATATATATATATATATATATATAACTTCCTTTCTTGGTAGTAAGTTATAGATTGAGATAAGAACAAGTTAATCTATGGTTATAAGTATGAACTTTTACCAGATATATATTTCCATTGTTTTTCCTTGATCTCTACATCTATAATAGAATACATAAGTAAATTCACTTCAGAACCTAAAGTAATTATTTTCTAATTTGTTATAGTTCATATTTGAGGTTATCAAGTATTTTTTCTCACAAGAGAAATGTATGAATTAATTTATTAATTAAAAAGAAAGCACCACAGAAAAATCATGTGTACTAGTGCAATATATCATAGATACGTAGAAAACGTTTGTAGATCATGGAGATATTTATATATTCTCCAAGACTTGTAATGCATTTAAAAATATAACAGAGAAAGGGATAAAATCATAAAAAAATAATGTTATGAATATTTATTAGATTTCCGAATTTTGAAGGTTTGTCAAGAAAACAAAGTAATTTATAAAAATCATATCCTGGGTTCCTGAATTAAGAACTAGGAAAAATGTGATCCTAAGGTGGAACTGTAATGTACCCCAAATATCCCAAATAAAGAAAAAAAATTGTTASGGGACATTAAATTTCCTTGACTCTCCAACATTTGATTGTGACACAAAGATAATCCATTAAACATATATTTATTCTTTTATTGTATGCATGGTAGATTTATCGTCGTTATTGGATTAGAATCATACACTTATTTGTATTGAAGAAAATTGTGACCAGGGTTGTCATATCCCTTAGAATGACCACCATGTCTATGTCAAGACATGTTATCCATAATACAATGCATAATAGACTATAATTCATCATATATAGTCCACTTCTACATAATTCGCCTAGCTATGATCTACAATATAGGCTATACACTATAGACTATCATATAGACTATCAATAACAATAACACTAACCATAAAGATATATAAATATATATATATAGTTTACCATATAGACTATCATATGGATACCATAATAGTAACACTATCCATATATATATATATATATATATATATATATATATATATATATATTTACCATACAGACTATCATATCAATACCATAACACTAACACTATCCATAACAATATTTATATATCATTTAACATATGGACTATTATATGGATAACATAACAACGTATGACTTTAGCATAGTGTAATGATCATATATTTATACAAAACATATTGTTTTTTTCTAGCGTCGCGAACATAAATTTAATATCCTCAAATTTTAGAATATTATATTCTAAGTGAACTTTGAAATAAATTTTTCATTTTTGGAAAATTCAAATTTGGAAATTATTTGCCATTTCTGGAAAATCCGAATTTAGAATTTTGATTTTTGTAATTAATTATTGATGATTGTTGGGAAAAGATTTTACTTGCCCAAATGTCCTCTTTTATTTGACACATGTGTAAGACAAACTTTTAATGAATTAAGTGCTGGAAGACAAATGGAGCAACTAGGTTAAAAATAGCTGACCACGACTCCATGATTAGGGAACATGTTTGAGTTACCTCAAGGCTGAGTTTTACAAGTGGAACAATACTACATTGGGCGGAAATTCTGAAGAAATATTATGATGGTTTAAAATTTTGTCGTAATTTTTTTGTTTTTTTGGACTAAATTTACTTTTTTTTTTGGGGTCCAACGGTTCGTTGCTCTAGCGACCAACATTCCAAGTTGGTCATTATAGAGAATAAATTTCATCACTAGAGAGACCAATCATGCGTTAGTCGCTATAGGGATGAACTTTAGTCGTTATAACAACCAACTATGGCACCTATGAGAATCAAATGGTCATTGACTTACTGTTTGGTCAATTTGACCTAATTTGTCGGAAGACCGATGAAATCAATCCTATATATATCTTAGTTACGAAAAAAAATTCTATAGTTGCGACAATCATTTTCTACAATTGTGGCAATCATTCAGGTGTTCTGATGAAAAGGTGTTTTTGTTTTTTATGAAATATTGATTTCAATTCCATTTCAAGCAGAGAAACATTGAATTGATCAGACTCTACATAGCTGAGATTTTGAAGGTGAGTACTTAATTTTTTTTTGTGTGATTTAGTAATTTCATGGTATTTCACTATTTTATGGTTTATTTTAACTCCTTAAATCAGATTTTATGTTTTATTTTGAGTCCTTAGAAAGATTTTATGGTTTATCCACTTTTGATACAGTAAAAAGATTATTGATTCAGCTACAATCACTCTAATTAGATTCAATCACTCTAAATTTGTTTGTATATTTCATGGAAATTCTTGAATATATAAGTATCCTTGCCTTAGTAAATTTAAATTTAGGGATTCCTCCTTGAGTTGGAAAAGAAATAACTAGAAGTGAAGAGTAGTGGCTTTTGTGGTGATATTGGGCATCAGTACTCTTGTGTATCCCTAAAGATACCCTATTTTTTATTAGGGACTTAATACTATATAGTGTGATTTTGGGTGATAATAGATCCACCTCCTCTTATTAATGGAATATTTTGATTTCGGAGATGAATCAAAGTATGAGGTTTTAAACTTGGATAGTAAAAGATGTATAGTGTACCATTTATCATTACCATGCCAAGGAATTGCTTGCCATCTTTGATTGGTTGTCTTAAAATTATTTTTCTTTACAACATCATTTTTTATGAGAATTAAATTTGTCTTTACGCTTCTTATGTCATGATTTATTTTTCTCCCCAAACTCTTTCTTCCACTTCTATCAATTTTGTTCTTCAATTTTGACAACATAATAGCAGGTGGATTGTAACAAAGAGATTATTAGAAGATTCATTTATGTTTGGATGTTTATGTGCAGGTCAATGTCTTGTTTTAGAACCAAGTTTCATTTACATTCCCAAATATCTAGTGTTGTACGTTGGATATGAAATGCATTGATTTCATGCTTTGTTCGTTATTTTTCCTAGCTGATTTTAGGTTTCATTCTTTGTCCCTTATCTAAATATATACCAAATTATTTGAATATATTTGTATATTATACTTATAATGTTTCAATGGATTTGCTTTAATAGGTAATTACAATGTCAACTCCAGACGAGAAAACAGAGCTTGTTATGTTAAAGGGGCAAATGGTGATACATGGTGATGGGAAATGTTATTGCCCTTGTTGTGAATGCAGGGGTTTTAATGGAAGAATACTACCTTTAAAGTTAGTTGAAAAACATTGCAGGGAGAATGGGCATGTTGAAGGGGGCAATGAATATTGTCCCATGGTAAGTAATTAGTTATTATAGATCTTTAAGGGTATTATATATTAATTGTTTTTTTTTTTTTTTAATTTATCTTTCAAAATAATATTTGTGATATAATCTAACTGTATTTTATTGCTTCTATTGTTTTTATTAAAGAAAAATCATCCTAAGAATGTGATTTCGCCCAACAGGAGACGTTTTCATAGAGATAATACTGAAGAACAAGTTGAACTTAATCATGTGGATAATTATGATCACATTATTCCTATGGAAAATGATGATATTAATAATACAGTTGATGATGATGGGACAAATAGATTGATTCAAGATATTTATAATGCTCCAATGGATGATGATGTCAACTTGGAAGAGGAAAACTTGCAGGATGATAATGATGACAATGATGAGGACAATGATGATGAATGTATTTTGGATAAACCTATCCTTCAAAATGCCACTGAATCCCTATATGAAGGCACAAAAAAAAGTGTTCTCTCTCTTGTAATGTTGTTGGTCAACTTGAAGGTATCAAATGGTTTGTCAAACATATGTATGACATAGATCCTAAGGTAAGCAACATAATTTTATAGTTTTATGCAATTTTGAACTTTTATTTTATTTTATTTTCAGTGTCAATTGATGTCTAAATTAAGGATGCAATATTTATAATGATTAATATAATTTTCATTATTGAATTTTTTTTTGTATATTGTTGTTGTAGGTTGATAGGTGAATATTTCTTACCATCACCAAATAAGTTACCTCACACATACCGAGAATTATCTTCCATTATGAAAGAAATTGGAATGGAATATCAGGATATTGATGCATGCCCCAATGAACATATCATATATTATGGACAATATGCATCTGAATTAAATTTTACGCAATGTAAAATTAGTAGATATCAAACCGATCAGTTAACAAAAAAGGTTCCTCACAAGTTTCTTTGTTATATTCCCATAATTCCACGCCTACAATGACTATTTAGATGTCGAAACATAGCGCAGTTTATGGATTACCATGCACAGAATAGAAATAAAGATGATGTTCTTTGAATGCTTGTAGATGGTTCTTTATATAAAAATATCAAAGAAAGATGGACAATTTTTAAAGAAGAACCTCACAATATTAGGATTTCATAAAGCTGATGGTGTAAATCCATTTGGTGATATCAGGTCTATCTACTTGGTGTGGACTTTTTTTGTTATAAACAATAACCTTCCTCCTTGTATGTCAATAAAGAGAGAGCACACAATGTTGACAATGACTGTTCCAGGTATATTTTTATAATGATATTGTTTTTTTAATGTTTAACATTTCTTTTGTCTTGTCCATTGAACAATTTCATATATGTATAAAAGGTGTAGTAATTATGTGTATCTTTTAACCATTTAGGTAAGTACAAAGTGAAATATATGAATGTATATATTGAGCCTCTTATCGATGTGATGTTAAAGTTATGGGATGACATCACTATGTATGACATCTCTAGACCAATAGGTCAAAGAGGATTTCAATTCCATGGGATTCTTACATGGACAATTCATGATGCAATGGCACAAACACATTTTTGTTGTATGTAACACACTATTGCACTTAAATAAGTTAGATGTCGATGATATTATAATGTTTGTTTTTTAAATAATTGCTTGTTATATAACTAATGCTGCCATTGATGTGTATCTTCTAGGTCTACAAACAAAGGGTAAATTTGCATGTCCAGTTTGTGGTCCTAGGATGAGATCTCCCCATTCAATAAGTTTAGGAAAGGAGGTGTTTGATGAATATAGACACTTTCTCCCTAAGAACCATAGGTACCAAAATACCGATCAACATATTTTCAATGGGAAAGAGGAGAGTGGGATAAAACCACAAAGAATGTAACCACACCTATGGAAGTTGGAATATAATAGATCAAATCGTCAATGTAATTCAATCTTCATCATCTTATGCAATATATTAGATCTTTTAATTGTGTTGAATTCTCATGTCTACTGTGTATAATCTAATAATTGTTGTGTTAATTTCATTTATGTAACATATAGTTAGTCGTCATTGCATTGATCTGCTTCCACGAGGAATGAAAAGTTTCCCCAAACAATTCAGTATGAGAAACTAAAAATAACTCATTTGTTCAACACAATGCATATCAAGAAGAATCTAACAAAATCATTGTGGATAATCTTAGATGGAAGGAATGACAAAGATAAAATTTCTAAAATTTGTAGTGACATTCAAGAAGCCAATCATGCAATGCTAAATATTATTGATTTAAGTAGGACTAATGGAGTCGATCAAAATAACATCCCATGGTTATTTAAAGAAGATGAAAGCAATGTTGTAAAAGAGCTCATTTGAAAAATTAGATTTCCAATAGGATTTTCTTCAAACATCAAGAATATATTAACAAATAAAGGTGAATTTGGTGGGTTAAAAACTCATGATTGGCATACCTTCATCAAGGTAGTTTCTTTCATATATTTGTTCCTAATATTTGTTAGTTAAATAATGATTATTTAATAATAATAATATTAATTAATTAATTAATTAACTACTTTAATATATGTTGATTAATTAGTTAATTGATTGATTAACACATTTAATATTTAGGGTAAAGAATTAAATACTTGATAACTTGTAATTCATTAATATAAAACTTTACGTATGCAGGAGGATGAATCATTGAGTGGAGGGATAAGGTAGGTGACATTAAAGGAGGGTAGGAGGTGGTGAATGGAAGGGGATATGAGGGGGAGAGGCATTCGGAAAAGGATTATGAAATTTTTCGAAAAGGGAGCATTGGGAGAGCAGGGACTGTATTTTGTTGTCTGTGATATTGTTCTGGTTTAGGAGTTTGGGTGGACTGTTACAGGGGTGCACCAGGTTGCTGGGAGTTTTGGGCTTGCAGGCTAGGAATCCTCACAAAATCCTGCAGCTAGGGAGTCGAACAGGCTTTGTTCCTAGTTGGCAGGGAGGAAGATTTGGTTTTGGGTAAAGCAGCAGAGAGGACAACCAGAGATTGGGAATTAGCATCAGACAAAGGTATGTATTTTAGTGACTATGTTGTGTTACATGATGGTTATGTTATTTACTTTCATGTTGTGGATAAATTTAATTTATGTTGAATAAGCTATGGTTAAATGTTGAAGATTAAATTGTACAACATACATTTTTCTTTATTCTTTATTTTAGCATGTGTTTTATAAGGCTCTGTGGGGACAAAGACCTTACACTTGGTATCAGAGCTAGTGCTTAAAATCTAGGGCCAAGGGCCTACCCAACTACTTAGAATTGACCCAGAAATAAACCAAAAAAACCTTAGAAATTGTTGTAAGTTTGAAGGAGGCCTGTTCACCTTAGAACCTGTAAGAAGCCTCACCTGTAGAAGGAAGTAACATTAATATTGACCTAAAAAAGAGGTAGAGAATACATTTATATATATATATATATATATATATATATATATATAAGTTAGATGAAAGACATTTATGAATCTTGATATATATATCTATATGTATAAAAATAAATAAAAAATAAAATAATTAATTCTCCTTGCCCCCACTATCCATTCAAAGATTCCTAGAAGGCTTAAACAAACTTCTTTAATACCATGATGAATTTTTCTAGCACATGGTGAATAGATTCTACTCCTACAGTTAACTAACACAGCCTGAATTTAAATGTTAATCAAAACTCCAATCTGAATCTCAATAGAATCTATAAGCACATAGTTAGAAAACATACAATGTAACACATATATTACTGTTAAGAACCCCTATTACTGATACTCCATTATTGCAAAATAAAAATCTGCTACAGGAAAATTCTATAGACATAATTTTCTATGGAATAAATAAAACTAAAACTCTTTAATACAGATCCATACCCTAACCCTTTCTCTTATATAACTGAGAGGGGACTCCTAGGTTTACAAAAATAGATCTATTGATTAGATCTCAAGATCTGCATGCAAGAGAGTGCACTCCAAAGAGGATTTGTGCCCTGTCTAACAAAAAAAAATGAATTTAGGAAGACTGCTAAAAATAAAACAGACCGCCTCATCTAAATACATAAATCACAAATCCATAAATCATAAATCACACAAATCACATAAATCACACAAACCTAGTAATGAATATATTTGGAGTAAATCCAACGCCTAAGCACTAGAGCCAAGCCCAAATGGGTGCCTTATTTTTCATCTTCACGCATCCATCTGCCCACAACTCCTCCAAATATACCAACGTTTCCATACTTGGAAAACTCTTCTAAATGCACCCAACACATCAATTTTCAGCATACAATTTAGCTCCCACAAACCGAGCACCAGGTCACATAATGAGTGGGGTGTGCTCAAGTGTTCATCCTAAGATATTTTTAGCTAACACCAAATCAAGGGACTATTCCAAACTCCCAGTCCACATGTGAAAGCGCAAGTCAACACATAAGTTACCAAAGCCCAACGCAAGCGCCAAGCTTTCCTCTTCAACATGTCTCAGGTCGCAAAAGAGAAGCACTCAACACAAATTTCGACCATGCACCAAGCCACAGGGGGAGGAGGTGCAGGAACCAAGCCCGCAAACCATGAACAAAGCCACGATAGAGGATCCCACACACTGCAAAAAAATATATATATATATTAATAAACAAAAAAAAATCGTAGGTGAAAGCGCCAATCCTTTCCTCATAGTAGAGGGGCACCCAACAAAGCACCAACACCAGCGCCAACACAACGCAACCTACATTTAGTCAAAAAAAAAGACAAAAAAAAAAACCAATGCCAGTTCTGGTGTCAAACACACACAGCCCAATACCAGTCAATGCCAGTGAAAGAAACCCCATAGGTCATATTCATTACACAACGCATCCATACCCATACCCATTGAGCATACACAACCACCAGGGAGAGCTCACAGGGGACGACTCTGCTGCACAGTATATAAAAAGAAAAAGAAAACCAGTTGATGTTACAGTGGTATCACCCAAACCACGAGCCATCAAACGCCCAAGAATCCATCGGAGAATACCATGGGTGGAGCGGTTAGAGTAGGGAAAACCCTTACCAAAGTGCAGAGAAGGGAAGTGACCAAATGATGGGCAAAGGAAGGGTTGGGCACGTAGAGTTAGGGTTAAGAAAGAGAGACGGGAGGTGTGTAGGGTTTTAGGAAGGGAACGAATTGGTGGGGGGCATGTGGGCCTCATACGAGGACCCACGATGTCGTTTGGAATTTAAATTATTTTTCTTTTGTTGTTTTAATTTTTTTTTTTATAATTTATAATTTTTTTTTATTTTATTATTTTTTTGTTTGTTAAAAAAAATAAATAATAGTAAATAAATTTATTATTACCATGGATTTAATAATTTCAAATATTTGAATTACGTAATATATATATATATATATATTTAAAAATCATATAATTTAAATCTTTTAAATCTTTAG
The DNA here is from genome assembly GCA_009831015.1 of Picea engelmannii. Classification (NCBI taxonomy): domain Eukaryota; kingdom Viridiplantae; phylum Streptophyta; class Pinopsida; order Pinales; family Pinaceae; genus Picea; species Picea engelmannii. Next base: position 105,428 of record ML777806.1, on the reverse strand, counting down.
GTATTTAGGTATCTTTTAATTATATTATTTAACTTTAATAATAATTTAAAAAATATATTTTAAAAATTAAAGGTTTAAGTTATTAAATATGTTTAAATTAAAGATTTAAATTTAGGTTTTTAAGGTTTAAAAAATAAGGTGATTAAGGTTTAAAAACTATGTTTAAGGTTTAAAACTAAGTTGATTAACTAAATAAGAAAAATTGAAAGTATTTCCCTTGAGGCCCAATTTCCAATTCCATGAGCTAAGAACCAAATCCCAGCGCACAAGCACCAAGATTAAATGCATAGCCTCAGGCTCACTACATCATACGAGAACAAGTCCAGAAACAATACATAACCACAATGCACAAGCGCTAATCTCCAATGCCCGAAAGCCACTCTACAATCCTCAAGACTCGCACCTGCAGTCATTGAGTCACACAATTCAATGCATATGTACAAGGTGCCAAGGAAATCCCATGATTCAAGCATCGAATGATATCGTTAGACTCATTTCATCAACATTAGGTTGGAAGTCACCTTAATTACTTGTAAATGCAAAGTATAAGGACTTAGACCAAGATAAGCAGGAGGGGGCTTCATGCGCACTAGGCAGGTAAGTTAGAGAAATTGGCGAGTATGGTGCAAAGATAGCATAGCTATTGGGCAAGGGAGTCAGTAGTTTTCTTAGGCAGTGACACAAAGATTACATTCTTAACCCTAACCTAGCCACTTCCCCTAAAGAGAGTAACTTCTGTTTACAGACAAGTAAAAGAAAACTTACGCCAAACCATGTTTTCTAGTTAAGTTGCACAAATGTGAAATGTCCTTGAACTCACCCTAACAACTTTGGTTGATGCAGGCTAAATCATAAAGGATATTTAGGACTCAAGGGAATTGAGGCAAAGGGTCATTTTCATAGGGACCACCAGCACCACCACCACCATCGCCTGAACTAGCTCTCATACTACACACTTTGGAGGCCATAAATGAGACTTTAAAAGGGTGTCAACCAGCAGGGATCGAAGTGGAGTCCCCACCATCTGGAATAGGTAATCCAGAAGCATCGAGGGATTCAGGGGGAGGACCTCCTCTTAATGACATCACTAGAGAACTATAGAATATCAAACTTTCGGAGTTTGCCAGGGGTCACGCCAGTGAATGTGTAGAAGCATGGTTAGAAGGCATGACAAGGTGTTTTTCCTTAAGGGACTATGTTTCCACCTCAAAGGCGAAGATAACATTTTTTTAGTTGAGAGACAATGCCTTGAACTAGTGGGGTAACCTGGAAAGGAAACTGCATCTTACCCCAAACACCATATCTTGGAAGCTTTTCGAGGAGAGGTTCCAAAGGAAATATCTACTAGCTTACTATGAGGAACAACAGGTAGGAGCGTTTCATGCCTTAGTACAGGGAAACATAACTATAGAAGAATATGAGATTAGGTTTATGGAATTAGTCAAATATGTTTCATATATCAATAATGACCAATAACAGGAAGAATGCATTATCTATGGGTTGAACCCTAAGATAAGGGCTATGGTGCGGATGTGGAAACCGTCTTCAGTAGAAGAAGCTATAGAAAATGTGCATTATGTGGAGGAACACATGAAAGTAACTGGAGGTACGAGACCGACCTTTCCTCATAGTCCTGGATTCGTAGGGAAGGCCCCTAAGACATTTCCCAGGGGAGGGGGCTCAAGGCCACCTCCATATGGTAACAGAGTCACACCAAGGATAGTAGCCACAGGGATTTCAATGGAAACAAGTGCAACATCTCGTTCATCACCAATGACACAGGCAGGTCCACAACCATCTCAGGGAGAAGCTACTATGGGTAAGGGTTCCAGGGGAAGGAACTCATTTTAGAGACAGTCACAGAATAGTACGCGGGCTCAATCTCATGTTACCTATTGGGGATGTGGAGGACCCCATTACCATCATGACTGCCTAGAGTTACAATTAGGATTCATGCATAGAGAAGGAAAGGCCCCAATGGGAAGATCAAGTAGCAGCCACCAGATTTACATAGCGGTTAATAATCGCCAGGCCAAACATCAATCCACGGTGGTGGAGTCATCAGGTATGCTAAATCATATCAATATAAAGATTTTATTTGATTAAGGTGCAACAGATAGTTTCATTTCACCATCTACATTAGAAAAGAGTGGGTTGGAAGCCTACGAGAATGATGACTTTAAACAAGTCAAGATGGCTTTGGGGGAAAAACAAGTTGTAGGACCTAGCATAGATAATTGTATAGTAGACATGGGAGTGTGTACTACTAGGTTGAAGGTATACATCACAGCTCTCGAGGCGTATTACCTAATCATTGGAATGGATTGGTTAGAAGCTCATCAAGCTTTGGTAGATTGTTTCATAAAAAAGGTGCTTTGTGTCGACGATGAAGGAAGACTAGTAGAGATCCAAGGTGTATAGAGAAAGGTGTCATTACTCTTTATCTCAGCTATGAAGGTTAAGAGATACTTGAGGAATGGGTTTCAACTATATGTAGTGGAAGAAGTGAATGAAAGGAAGGGACCTTCCTTGGATCAGTACCCCACATTGTCAGAATTTAAGGATGTTTTTCCGAACAAGTTGTCAGGGTTACCTCCTAAGAGGGAGCTTGATTTTACTATTGAGCTAAAACCTGGTGCAGAACCAATTTTCAAGACTTTGTATCAGATGACAGAGACAAAACTTTGTGAGTTGCAAATGTAATTGAAAGTGTTACTAGACTTAGGAATAATAAGGCCCAGTGTCTCACCTTGGGGTGCACCAGTAATTTTTGTAAAGAAGAAGGATGGTTCCTTATGGTTGTGTATAGATTACAGGGACTTGAACCGTGCTACAGTGAAAAAAAGGTACCCAATTCCTTAAATAGATGACTTATTTGATCATATGAAAGGAGCGGAGGTATTCTCAAAGATTGATTTACGATCAGGGTATCACCAGTTAAGGATTAAGGAATGCAATATCCCAGAAACTACCTTTCGAAGTCAGTTTGGGAATTATGAAGTTGTTGTAGTACCTTTATGATTGACTAATGCACCAGCAATATTTGTGAGCCTCATGAACGATGTATTCTGGAAGTACTTAGAACATTTTGTACAAGTCTTTCTAGATGATATCATCATCTATTCTAAGAATGAAAGAGAACATGAGGAACACTTGCGAGTGGTGTTGTCCTATATTAGAGAGAAAAAATTGTATGGGAAGTTGTTGAAGTGTTCATTCTTCTAGAAAGAAATTCACTATCTAGGTCATATCATTTTCGTCTAAGGAATCTCTGTGGAAGCTTCATGGTGCTAGCAAGTTATTATTGGAGATTTGTGGAAGAATTCTCAAAAATAGCGAAAACCATCACCACTTTGCAGTGCAAGGGGGTCAGGTATGAATGGACGGAAGAACGTGATAGTGCATTCATTGAGCTTAAGAGGTTACTAACTAGTGTGCCAATTCTACGAGTGTCGGATATGGAAAATACCTTCACAGTTTGCATGGATACCTCGAAGCAAGGGTTGGGGGCCATGCTAATGCAAGATGGAGGAGTGATAGCTTATGCATCAAGGAAGTTGAAGAAACAGGAAGAAATTTACGCTACTCATGCTTTAGAGTTGGAAGCTATAATGCTAGCTCTGAAACTTTGGAGGCACTATCCTGTGTTGTGAAACTTTGAGCTCAAAACAGACCATCAAATTTTAAAACATCTCTTCTCTCAAAGGGATCTGAATGCTAATAAAAGGCGATGGAGTGAGTTTATGAGTGAGTATGATTTTGGTATTTCATACATCAAGGGAAAGGAAAATGTGTTGCAGATGACTTAAGTAGGAAACCATGTCTCTTCTCCTTGGTACCCTTAAATGTCAATCTAAGGGAACATGTGTTGACACAACTCCAAGGAGACAGTTGGTATTTAAAGGTTACTTCAAACCTCCAGAGTGGGAGGCAATTAGATCCAAAGTATTAAGGATATAGTTTGGAAGAAAATAGACTATTCAGATATCGGGGAAGGATGTACATCCCTAAAAATGGGGATATTCAAAGCATCATACTGAAGGAAGCCCATAGAGAACTTTATTATGAGCATCCGGGTGTGAAGAAGTTGTACGTAGACGTGAGGAAGCTCTTATTCTAGGTAGGCATGAAGCACGATGTGGTCCATTTCGTCGCCAAGTGCCTAGAGTGTCAACAAATGAAAGCTGACCACCATCACCTAAAAGGTCTCCTACAACCACATGATGTTCCTATGTCCAAGTGGGAAGTCATTTCTATGGATTTTTTTGTGGGGTTGTCGCTCACCTCTCATAGACACAATGTCATTCTTGTGATAGTTTATAAGTTAACCAAGATTTCTCATTTTATTCCAGTTAGAGACACTTATGATGTCACTGATGTGGAACGTGTATTTGTAAGTGAGGTTATCTATTTGCATGGGATACCTAAGAAGATCATTTTAGATAGGGACTCTAGATTCACTTCTATGTTTTGGACAAGTTTGTAGTCAGTGTTGGGGACTCATTTGAACTTAAGAACAGTTTATCATCCTGGAACATAAGGGAAAACTGAGAGAGTAAATCAATTCATGGAATACATGCTTAGGATGTATTTCATATATAATCAAACCCATTGGGAGAAGTACCTACCTTTGGTAGATGTTTCCTACAATAACAATTTTCATAGCTCCATCGGAAGGCCACCCTATGAAACTCTGTATGGAAGGCCATGCAAAACACCATTGAGTTAAGACAGATTAAAAGACTGAGTAACAGTTGGGCCATAATTGATTGAAGAGATAGAGGGACAGGTGATTCGGATTAGGTAGAGACAAAAGGAAGCACATGATAGGCAGAAAAGTTATGTGGATGCACACATGACCGACCAAAGTTATGAAGTGGGAGACCAAGTTTTCATTCATATCAGTCCTAACAAGAGTACCATATGGATCAGGAAGGGGACAAAGTTTTCACCTCAATTTATAGGACCATTCATAATCCAAGAGAAAATTGGACCCGTTGCCTATCGTCTTATACTACCACCCCACTTGCATAAAAATCATAATGTTTTTCATGTATCTATTCTACTTCATTATGTTGCTAATGAATCACATAAGCTAAATTGGAAGGAATTGCAGGTATCGGATGTGGGAACTCTCACGGTAGAACCGTTACACATATTGGACCATAGAGTTCGACAGCTCAGGAACCATCTGGTAGACCAGGTTAAGGTCCAGTGGGACAAGTATAGTCTAGGATCTACTACTTGGGAAGACGCCGAGACACTACAACGAGATTATTCCTCACATTTTTTACCACCTCAAGAATATGTTTCTCGAAGTTTGGGTGTATGTAACACCACCTTTTGACTTGGATAGCTAGGATTACCTGAAGCCTAAACACCTTTATTTTCTATTCACAAGTGAAACTATTAAATGATACACTTGAACTTTCAAGACGTATGAATCTTTATGAATGTTTAAATGTATTTGGATAATGATGCATATGATGCGATATATTGTGAGAATGTAAATTTTATGAATGTTTAAATATTATTGATGATGATGGATATGATGCAATATACTATGTGTATGTAAATTCTATGAATGTCTAATTGTTATTGATGATTATGGATATGATGCAACATATTGTGTGAATGAGAATCCTATGAAGGTTTAAATGCTATTAGAATGATGTTGGATATGATGCAATCTATTTTGTAAATGATAATTTTATGAATAGGTGTCGTCAATTGGATTATGGAATATTATGAGATCTATTTCTAACTTGAAAACTTTGATGTTAAAGTTGTTGATATGCGGATACCGAATTGAAATTATGATTGTATGCAATTACATGATGATAATGCATAGAAATGTATGAGTTTGTGTTATAGATTAATCTGCAGGTTATSGGCTATGAAATAGACGAGGGTTAATGATGATGAAAGTGGATGTCATGACCACTAGCCAAGAAACATTATGGTATGAATCTTTGTATGTGAAATTATATTGGTTTGGATGCATTGKTATGATATGTGGACCAGTGGAGGATTTTAGGTTGTGAGAYAGCCCAAAACTTAATAGATGATGACAAAACTCCCAACAACACAATGCCACTGTATATTCCATTGTAGGGTGTGGACCCTAGTCCTGTTAGGAGGGGTGGAGGAATTTTCCACCGTGTATCCTCCAAAACTTGAAGTCATGGGAGGAAGATGTTAGCTCACGCTCCCCTAGATGTGTGACGAAGACTGTCATTTGCCTGCTGGGGAAGCTTGGTCAAGGTAGTGACACTTCCACTTATGACTTCTATTTGGAGTTAGGTCAATATAGTTGATGCTCCAATATAGTCTAGTAGAGGAAGGATAGGAATGGAAGATGGAAGTAAGTTAGGGAGGAAAGATGAGTAGAAATAGTTGAGAGTGTATGGAGATGTGTCTTATGTTGGAACTTATTGTTTCCCTTTTGAAAATAAAATGTATATATATATGAATATTCATAATTATGTAACTAAACTACAATTGTCTAAATAAAATTATTGAGCTAGATAATTGTAATTAGAAGATTTCGCAAACATTTGATTGGTTTATTGTGTGTTATAATGTAGCATCCTCCTCGTTATGACAACAATGCTGATAACAAGTGAAATTTTTTTTGTTCTAAAAGTGTGTGCGCACGTGTAGGAGGGGAAACAGACACACTCGACTCTATGTTGCCACCCGACGACTAACAAGATGCAACCACGTCGATCACCACAAGAAGATGAAAGGTGCACAACAAGTAACTGGAAGTAGATACTACCCAAGACAAAGGCGCCCCACAATATCTTCAACAATAAACGACATACTGGGTTAGGTACCGATGAACACAGAAGGTAGAATCCATGGTAGTAGGTTTTACTATTTCTGCACAGGAAAGCAGGGCATTTAATCTTAGTCCTCTGCTCCAGAGAGAGAGGAGGTTAGCTAGGATTTTGGTCGACTTCTCAGGAAGAAACTAGTAATCCCCTCAGGTGTGTGGCAAGAGTGGAAACCCTGCCTTTAAAGGGCCCGAGACTCTTGATACGGCACTAGATTCTTGATGCAAAAAAAAACACACAGACATATATACTAAGGCTACTGAAGGTGTCCATATCCCTCCCGACACAAGCAGACCATGCAATGAAATACCACCAAGTACTACAAAATCAAGGACAATCAGAACCTCTACGGGAGACACAAGTCAAGAGGACTTTAATAACGACCAACCACTATTGAGACTTGAAGACATCAATCATAGATAAATTGCTCCATTTGTTTTCCATTAAGCGATGAGTACCATGCCAATCTTAACAATGTACATTAGTTTACTTGCAAAATCCCGATTTACTGAATCATAATGAAACTACCATCACGTCTCCATAACATAACCATGTCAAATTATGCTATTAATAACAATAACTTTTTCAGTAACAATTTCAATAATTTAACAACATCCTTCCATCTAACATTATCCTAGCATTGTCGTTGAATAACAATGCATTTCATGCTTCACCACCAACTAATAGCAATTACATAATTAACCTTGCAACTAACTAATATGGCAATAACAACTAAATGACCATTTAATAACAACTAATTAAATAACATTGCAGTTACCATTTAATGCGTTGCAAATTAAGCAAGTATTAACATTGCAATTGAAACAAATATTCATGTTGCAATTTAAACAAATAATCTCATACTTTACAATCCTTACAACAAATCAATTACCTCCTACTCGTATGCTACCCACCACTTATCTTTATCATAAATGATCAAATTCAATTTTTTAAAGATTAAACCATGAACACTTATCTTTATCATAATATTCCACATCAATGATTATCTTTGCATCAATCTAGTTACGTATATCTAATAAGAATCTAGAGTATAGTCTATTATAAAGGATAATATGACTTACAAAAACTTAATGCTTAACCCTTTCAATATTACAATGAAAATATATGTCTCCAACAAACTATCTTAATTTACGTTCAATCATATTTAATTTAAGTTTACTTTAAATATACAATATTGAAATTGAAATTTCACAAATTAAATTTTAGCGTTCCAGACTTAATAGCATAAACAAAATCCAGTATATTAACCTTCCATAAACCATCACGACCTTGAAAATAGGTGTTGTATTCACATTACCATTTACATTTATTGCTACCATCGCTAATTTCTAAGCATTATAGGTGGGAAAGGATGGCGTTCTGTTCACTCTACCCAATACAAGTTAGTGATCGACAACCTGGCGAACGGTGGGCACACATAACGCTACCCAACTCAACAACACAACAACCAAAAAAACACAGTTTCATCTACCACAAAGGAGATGGGGTTCCTTCTAATCCCTTAAATTACGCTGCGCAGGCTCAACGAAAATGATAATGACTATAAGGACACGTTCTTTTAGACATGATAAGGATTTAATTCTTTTAATGATGGGACTACACTGTAAGCTACTGATCTCCTCCGAAATATAAAGGACAGTTCATAACAAATGTATTAAGGAGATCAACATAATCTTTGGATAGAATTTTAGCATATGTAACAATGAAGTGCTTTTGGGATAATCTCTTTTCCTGCAACAGTCGTTCCACATGCAACGGTTCGACACCATCTAACAAATTTATGGTTCAAGGTTTACCAGAATATCTGTTTCAATGTTTACCAGTATTAATTTGGTTGCTTTTATAAATTCATTAACAAAAAGAGAACTGAACAGACCTACAAATTTTATTAACATCCACTAGAATGTTTGGTAAAGCATCAAAGGTCAAATGCGGATATTATATACCAAGGAAGCAGATAAAGTCTATAAAATTCCTGCTTAAGAATATTGAATGAAAACATTGGGTACTCTACTTGAGGTCATTGAATGAACACTCTTACAATGATATCAAATTAGCTAGGGTTAAATTTACCAACGCAACTATTGATAAAAATGCAGACATTTAATAGTTACTGCCCAGAAATTGAATAAATTAAATCGATGAAAATGCAGACAAGTAAATACACCGACAGGAAATGAAATGCCCTCGGCAGAAATGTACAAACGATTTCTGGGTTGTAAAATAAAATGGCGGTGGAAGCAACGCCCAAGAATGTAGACCGCCCACGGTCATCAAAACGCCCCGGAAAATGTAAAATGCCCACAACAGAAGGTAAAAATGATTTCTGGGTTGTAAGGTAAAAAGGCAGTGAATGCAAATGCCCAAGAAGTCCAATGCCCACAGCAAAATGTAAAAACACCAATAAACAAAATGCCCACAGTACCCAAAGACGGCATGCCCAAAAAAAATGAATGGACAGTAAGTTACCATGAGATGACAGTAGGTTAGAAATGAATGACAGTAATAGGCTAAAATGAAATGGCCACCCATGAAATGCCCACAGTAAAAAGAAAAACGCCCACGGAATGGAAAAAATGCCCCAGTGAAGTAAATACATTCCCTGGCAGAAGAATCAACACCCACAGTAGGTTTATACGCCCAGGGATCCAAGTACAATAACCATAAACCCCAACAAATTGCCAGAACCCTAAAACTGTGCCAAAAACGAAGAACCATAAACTGCCCTGCAAAGATTCTTACAGCATAATAAGGGGTCGATTCCTTAGGTTCATTGAAACAATTCTAAAATAATCTTTATCACAAAACTTAAGCATTCATCCAAATGAAAACATAGCCATCTAAATTTTCAAACGCAAACATAGAATATCATTCAACCAAATAAAACATACCTTGGCCTGTTCGCCCGCTCCGGATGGTATCTGCGTGCTCCTTGATTCTCCCGCTCGTCGACCCTAAAGAACTCATAGGTACCTCCCAACCAAATTCTAGGGGTACTCTCCTTCCCCCTTATCCCTCTGAGCCACAAAGGGGCCACACACAATCCAGACAGTAACCTATCTTCCCAGCTCGCCTCCAAGGCTGAGCTACCACTCTATCATAGCTGAGAAAATCCCCAACTCCTCACAAGCAATTAGTCCAGTTTGCAATTTTGGCAGCATAACAATACCTCCTAGCAGATCCCCTCTTTCTCCTTTCCTCCCTTCCTTTATGCCCCTCAAACCCTAAATCATAATAAATTTTAGTTTTTTTAATGAAACCCTAAAAATTTCTCTCTTTTACAAGTGTCACTCATCCCTACCCTTCTCCATAAATTATTTTCTTTTTCTATAAATTAGAGATTATGGAATACACGTCAATTTGTTTATAATATATATATTACTTTATTTTTCCTATTTACAAGCATGTTATTCATCATTTTAATTTATCATCATCCATCATTTAATTTATCCTTAATATATATATATATATATATATATATATATATATATATATAGGTTAATAAGAGATTAAAGTGATAACAAACATATATATGGGAAAAGTAGATGTATTACATAAAAGAGGAATAATGAGAAATTAAGGGGATGGATGGTGATTTAGGAAGGTGAAATGGACATGTAAATGGGAAATGGATACTAGAAGATCAATGTGATGGAGGATAGTTTAATAATGTAGACATGGATCATGAGAGGATAATGGTCTTAGTTTTTTTTCCTTTACTTTATACTCCATAGGTGATGTCATTCTCCCATCAGTTAGGAATTAAATTTTTTTCTTTGCAAAGTTTTAAAACTATTAGATTTGCTTTAAATCTTACCCTTGTCATCGCCCCAATGATTTTATGAAGACCCAATTATTACTTAGGTGGGTCTTTGTTCTGTTTGCTATTTTTATTCCAGGGTCTGCTCTTAGGGTTAGACTAAAATTTTACCCTAAAAGTTTTAGACTTAGTACTAGATTCTGAACTGGGTGACGCTGGGTTAGGGAAGTTGTTTAATAATTTCTTAAGGCATTTTTGTCATAGGTATATTTAGGTTTGTTTCCCTCATCCACCTCAATACGACGTGCCCTTCAGGACGCACCACATGCTCCAAGAGTGCCACTCACCTCATTCATTTTATTTACGAGACGTGCCCTTCAGGATGCACGACGTGCTCCAAGGGTGCCACTCGCTTCTTGTGTTTCTTTTGTGCGACATGCCCTTCAGGATGCACGATGTGCTCCAAGGGTGCCACTCGGCAACTGGACTGATTGGTAGACATCTATAACCCCTGGAGTCAACACTCCACCAGGTGAACTTGTGGGAGACTAAGGGATCTAAGGAATAAGGCCCCCGCCTTATTGTGTGCCCCTTAGAATCATCGTGAGTGACTGTCGCAGTCTGCCCTCATAGCATCGTGGATCCTCTCGAACTAGGTAATCGTTAACCTACAGTTCGAGCCATGGCGGGAGTGCTAGTAGGTGGTGGCAGGGCTGTTGTCCACCCCTCTCCCTCAACCTCTCTGGAATCATGTGTGGCCCCTTTATTCCATATGTGAGTCTGGTCAGCAATCTATCGTCAGCCTGCATCATCAACAATCATGTTAGAACATGTCAACATCATATCATCATATCAAAGAAATATCATAGTAAATAAATCAACCCAAATAGCACACTCCCTTACTCAATCCATAGTCGAAGGGGGTTCCACCAATGCCTCTGTATCCTCAAGGTCAAAAACCCTGCACACTCAATAAAACTGAGTCAATATCACCTGTCTACATCAATAGTAACACATCATGTCATCTGTCAATCACATCATAATCAAGTATAAATGGTCTAACATCATAAAATTTCAGATCACTTGCGAGCAAGTGTGCTCAAATAATAAGTTTTCTCAGTGCGCCAGAGCAGGATGTTACATTCACCCCCTCTTGGTCTAAACTTCATCCCGAAGTTTCTCAGTATAAATACAGAAATAAAAGTATCACAGTATCATAAGTCTATCTATGAAACAAAAATGGAAACTATTGATGCATATCATATGCGTCCTCCCAGGTCACTGAGTGCGGACTATAACTGTCCCATTGGACCTTGACCTGATCTACCGTTCGACGTCGTAACCGTCGAATGCGATGATCTAATATGCAGACTGGCTCAACCGTGAGCGCTCCATCATCTGATACCTGCAAGGAACTCATGTCAATCACATGTGTAGGATCACTAACATAATGTCTCAAAACAGATACATGAAAAACATCGTGCATACGCCTCAAAGAATTAGGCAAGGCTAGTCGATAGGCCACAGACCCCTTTCTCTCCACAATCTCGAAAGGTTCCATGAACCTAGGAGAGAGTTTAGCTCCCTTTCCAAACTTGATCAAACTCTTATGTGGTTTAACCTACAAGAAGACTCGATTGTCGACCTCGTAACTACAGTCGACTCGGTGCGCATCAACATAACTATTCTGTCAATCCTACGCTTTTTTAATCCTTTGTCTTATGGTTTGCATCTGGTATTCCATTTCTTGGATCACTTTTGGTCCCTCAAAGACCCTATCCTAAAGCCGATCCCAACTCAAGGGCGTTCGACACGGTCTCCCATAAAGAAACTCAAAAGGCACCATCTTTATGGTGCTTTGATAATTGTTGTTGTAAGAGAACTCTACTAGAGGCAAGAATTCCTCCCAACACTTTTGTTGGTCCATCACGTACATGCACAACATGTCTTCCAAGGTTTGGTTCATTCGTTCAGTCTGCCCGTCAGTCTTCAGGTGATACGCAGTACTAAAATTAAGTTGGGTTCCCAAGGCCTCTTGGAAACTCGTCCAAAATCGTCCAGTAAACATCAATCCTCGATCAGATATAATCTTTTTAGGCACGCCATACAGCCTCACAATCTCACTGATGAAAACTCTCACTATGTCAGGTGCCTTATACATCATACGCACCGTAATAAAGTGAGAACTCTTCATCAGAGTGTCTACTACTACAAAAATTGAGTCATGTCTCCTTGATGTTAGTGGCAATACAACAATGAAATCCATCGAAATAACTTCCCATTTTGATTCTGGAATGGCATGTGGATGAAGTAAACCTATCGGGTGTCTATGTTCATCCTTTACCTACTAACATTCTAGACATCTAGCCACAAAGTTGACAATGTTGGCCTTCATTCCTTTCCAAAAGAATAATGGTTTAAGGTCATCCCTCATCTTCATAACTCCCGGGTGAGCCATGTAAACTGCTCTATGAGCCTCTCTTAGGATTAACATCCTCAACTCGTCATTAGGAGGTACGTAAATCCGACCTCTAAACCTCAATAACCCATTGTTATCCAATGAATATCCCTCATATCATGGTACCATCATTGTGTTTTGTCCGATAAAATCCTTGACTTCTATGTACCAGTCATCATCATGCTGTAAGCTGAGAATCTTCTCACGTATATTTTTCTGAAGAGGCAACATCGAAAAGATGCATGGCCTCCAACTCCAAGCATCCGCCACTCAGTTCACTGTTTCCTTTATGTAAGTAATCTCGAAGTCGTACTCGCTAAGCAATTCCGACCAATGTTGTTGTCGCGCATTCATGTCACTTTGCGTGAAAATGTGTTGCAGCCCACAATGATAGGTCGTTAATTCAAATTTGCATCCAACAAGGTAGTGTCTCCAAACCTTCAAGGCATAAATGATGGCTAATAACTCCAAATCATGCATCGTGTAGTTCTCCTCATGCCTTCTCAGCTTCCTCGAAATGTAAGCAATCACTCGTCCGTCTTGCATCAAGACTCCGCCTAATCCTTCCTTGGGTGCGTCAATGCATACCAAGAAGTCCGTGTCCATGTCAGGGACCTTTACTATCAGCGCAGTTGTCAACAACTCCTTAAGCCTATGAAATGCTTCTGCGCATTTCTCTGTCCAAGCAAACTTCTTGTTTTTCTTCTGCAATTCCATGATCAGATTTGCTATCTTCAAAAAACCCTCGACAAATCGTCGATAGTATCCAGCTAATCCCATAAAACTACGCACTTCTATGACATTTGTTGGCACAGGTCATTCCATAATAGCCTCAACCTTGGCGGGATCCACAACAATACCTTCGTCGGAGATGACATGCCCTAAGTAGTGAATCCTCGATTGATAAAAAGAGAATTTGGACAACTTCCCATACAATTTGTGTTCTCGTAAACATTGTAGTACCAAGTGCAAGTGCTCTTTATGCTCTTCTATTGTCCGAGAGTAGATCAAAATATCATCAATGAATACTTGGACAAACTTGTCCAAGTACTCGCGGAACACGTCGTTCATCAAACTCATGAATACCCATGGGGCGTTTGTCAGTCCAAATGGCAGAACAATAAACTCATAATGTCCAAATCTCATCTTAAAAGTGGTCTTAGGGATGTCCTCCTCCTTGATCTGTAACTCGTGATACCCAGATCGCAAATCGATCTTGGAGAACACCGTCGCACCCTTCATTTGATCGAATAGATCATCAATTCTTGGTAAGGGATATTGATTCTTGATCGTAGACTTGTTCAGTTGACGGTAGTTAATGCAAATCCTCCATGACCCATCCTTCTTTCATATGAAAATAACTAGTGCACCCCACGGTGACACCCTAGGACGTATCAGTCCTAGGTCCAACAACTCCTTCAGTTGCATTTTCAACTCTTGCAACTCCAGGGTCGACATCCGATAAGGCGTTCTTGCTATCGGTTCGGTCCCTGGTTTCATGTCTATGGTAAACTCCAGTTCCCTTTCCAGCGGCATCCCAGGAAAATCCTCTGGAAATACGTCTGGAAACTCCTTCACCACCAGAAGGTGTTCGAGAGCTTCCGCTACTCCCTTCTCGTTTAGCGCGAGGATCGCATAAAGTTTTCACCCCTTGCGCATACTCTTCCGTAACTGTAAGGAAGAGACGAACCGCAGGGAAACTTTCTGGTTCCTTCCTACAATCACACGTCTCTGTCCTTTGTCATCAGCCAAATCAAACATTTCTTCTTACAGTTGAGTATCGCCTGATGCATTTCCAACCAATCCATACCAATCATGACATCATAAGATCCTAAGATTGTGACGTACAAGTTGACCCTCATGACAAACTCTTCTAGGTTAAGGGCACAGCCCATAACCTTTTCTCCAACCTTCTATTTGGCTCCCGATGCCATCTCCATGAAGATAAACTCATCCTGTTTGACTGCCTTTACCTTAATCCTTTTTAATGCTGCACTAGAAATGAAACTCTCAGTAGCTCCTGTGTCTATCAAAATACTAAGGGTCTGGTCAGCGACAGTACCTGTCGTCTTGAGCACAGTTGACTGGTGCTCTGCCTAGTGGTTATTCACCGCTGCATGAATCTGATGGGCCTTATCTCCCATGTTAGTGGTTCCGACTGATCTAGACACTCTGGCCCTCTCCACAGGACAGTCGTGCTAGTAGTGTGGCTCCCCACACATCCAATACCCCTTCTTCGGCCCAGTAATCCTGGTGCCTGAAGTAGAAGAGGACTGCCCACCATCCTGAAACCCTGGTCTGTTCTGCTAAACAGGCCTAAACTGCTGGTGCTGTGGGCGATGCTCCTACTGGTGCTATGGTCCTCGATAAGGTGTCAGCTACTGAGACGATGTTCATCAGGGTGTAGAAAAAGTGGATCCCCTCTGGAAGCCACAATGTCCTAGCATATGTCTCGCTGGTGTTTGATGCTGCGATGTGCCAGATGAACTCTACCCTATGGGTCTCGTTAGAGTCCTGGTCTGACCCCCACTGATAAGCTCCTCCTCTGCTATGAGGGCCTTTTGGATAGCGTCATGCAAGGTTTGAGGCATCAAGATCCTAACCTTTGCACGCAGGATATCGTTAAGGCCAAACACAAATTGGTTGACCTTGAGCTTCTCAGTGTTAAGGTGCAGAGCATATCGGAGCAGCTCCATGAAACGTGCCTCATACTCGCGCACCATATGACCTCCCTGTCATAAGGCGTTGAACTCATTGAGTTGACGCTCAATGAATTCCTCTGAAAGGTACCTCTCTCAGAATCGGTCCTCGAACAGTTCACATGAAACGTCTTCCATGGCCATGTTCAGCTGCGGCAGGAGCGTCTTCCACCATAGAAGAGCGCTCCCCTTCAGTTGAAAGACCACCATGCAAACCTTCATGTTGGAGGTATAATCGCGAAGTGCAAAGCACATCGCCATATTCTCCAACCATGCCTCGACGACTGCGTCGTCCGGGGCACCAAAGAACTCGAGAAATTTTACCTTCTCGAGTTCATGGTGAATGCTACCTGTAACGGCCGGTGCGCACGGTGAAACCTCAGGGGGTGCTGGCACCTTGGCATTGTCTTGGTCCAATCTGCTAATTAGTGCCTCAGACATGCACTGAAATGATCTCATCATCTCAACAACATCGCCAACTGTTATCTTCTCTTTTCCGAGAACCTGCTCGCCTCCCTGGGGGTTAGACCCCTCAGGCATGGATGCTACTGGAGGAATCACGCCTCCTCCCCTAGCACCCCTTCGTCTGCCTTTGCGACGTCCTCTAACCATGATTACCTGCATGCACACAATCAACTCGATCAGCAACAGTATAATCAATCTAATCCTGTCAACGAAATCCATAGTGAATCCCAAGTCGCGTGTCGAACCGGCTCTGATACCATATGTAACGTCCTCCTCGTTTCGACAACAATGCTGATAATAGGTGCACATTTTTTTGTTCTAAAAGTGTGTGTGTGTGTGTGTAGGAGGGGAAATAAACACACTGGACTCTACATCGCCACCCGATGACTAACAAGATGAAACCATGTCGATCACCACAAGAAGACGCAAGGTGCACAACAAGTAACTGGAAGCAAATACTACCCAAGACAAAGGCGCCCCACAATATCTTCAACAATAAACGACATACTGGGTTAGGTATCGACGAACACAGAAGGTAGAATCCATGGTAGTAGGTTTTACTATTTCTGCATAGGAAAGAAGGGCGTTTAATCTTAGTCCTCTGCTCCGGAGAGAGAGGAGGTCAGATAGGCTCCTGGCCAACTACTCAGGCAGAAACTAGTAATCCCCTCAGGTGTGTCGCAAGAGTGGAAACCCTGCCTTTAAAGGGCCCGAGACTCTTGATACGGCACTGGATTCTTGATGCAAAAAAAACACACAGACATATATACTAAGGCTACTGAAGGTGTCCACATCCCTCCCGACACAAGCAGACCACACAATGCAATACCACCAAGTACTACAAAATCAAGGACAATCAGGACCTCTATGGGAGACGCAGGTTAGTGATCGGCAACGTAGTGAACGGTGGGCACACGTAACTCTACCCAACTCAATGACATAGCAACCAAAAAAACACAGCTTCATCTACCACGAAGGAGATGGGGATCCTGCTAATCCCTTAAATTACGTTGCGTAGGCTCAACGGAAATGATAATGACTATAAGGACACGTTCTTTCAGACAGGATAAGGATTTAATTCTTTTAATGATGGGAATGCCAAGGCTTGACCGAGGATAAACAAATCACATATTCGAAAGGGTCTAGACTGCATTTTAAGCTACCGATCTCCTCCGAAATATAAAGGACAGTTCATAACAAATGTATTAAGGAGATCAACATAAACTTTAGATAGAATTTCAGCATATGTAACAATGAAGTGCTTTTGGGATAGTCACTTTTCCTGCAACAACCGTTCCACATGCAACAGTTCGAAACCATCTAAGAAATTTATGGTTCAAGGTTTACCAGAATATCTATTTCAATGTTTACCAGTATTAATTTGGTTTCTTTTATAAATTCACTAACAAAAAGAGAACCGAATAGACCTACAAATTTTATTAACATCCACTAGAATGTTTGGCAAAGCATGAAAGGTCAAATGTGGATATTATATACCAAGGAAGCAGATAAAGTCTATAAAATTCCTGCTTAAGAATATTGAATGAAAACATTGGGTACTCTACTTGAGGACGTTGAATGAACACTCTTACAATGATATCAAATTACCTAGGGTTAAATTTACCAACGTAACTATTGATAAAAACACAGACATTTAATAGTTATTGCCCAGAAATTGGATAAATTAAATCGATGAAAATGCAGACAGGTAAATACACCGACAGGAAATGAAATGCCCTCTGGGTTGTAAAGTAAAATAAAATGGAGGTGGATGAAACTCCCAAGAATGTAGACCACCCAAAGTCATCAAAACGCCTCGACAAATGTAAAACGCCCATGACAGAAGGTAAAAAAGATTTTTGGGTTGTAAGGTAAAAAGGGAGTGAATGCAAACACCCAAGAAGTCCAATGCCCACAGCAAAATGTAAAAATGCCCATCAAGAAAATGCCCACAGTACCAGAAGATGGAATGCCCAAAAAAAATGAATGGACAGTAAGTTACCATGAGATGAAAGTAGGTTAGAAATGAATGACAGTAATAGGATAAAATGAGATGCCCACCCATGAAATGCCCACAAAAAAAATAAAAATGCCCACAGAATGGCAAAAATACCCCAGTGAAGTAAATACATGCCCTGGAAGAAGAATCAACGCCCACAGTAGGTTTATATGCCAGGGACCCAAGTACAATAACCATAAACCCCAACAAATTGCCAGAACCCTAAAACTGTGCCAAAAACGAAGAACCATAAACTATCGTGCTAACATTCTTACAACATAATAAGGGGTCGATTCCTGAGGTTCATTGCAACCATTCTAAACAAATCTTTATCACAAAACTTAAGCATTCATCCAAATGAAAACAAAGCCATCTAAATTTTCAAATGCAAACATAGACTATCACTCAACCAAATAAAACATACCTTGGCCTGTTCGCCCACTCCAGATGGCATCCACGTGCTCCTTGATGCTCCCGCTCACCGACCATAAAGAACTCACCGGTACCTCCCAGCCAAACACTAGGGCTACTCTCCTTCCCCCTTATCCCCCCGAGCCGCAAAAGGGCCACACACAATCCAGACAATAACCTAGCTTCCCATCTCGCCTCCAAGGCTGAGCTACCATTCTATCACAGCTGAGAAAATCCCCAACTCCTCACAAGCAATCAATCCAGTTTGCAATTTTGGCAGCATAACAATACCTCCTAGCAGATCCCTTCTTTCTCCTTTCCTCCCTTCCTTTATGCCCCTCAAACCCTAAATCATAATAAATTTTAGTTTTTTTAATGAAACCCTAAAAATTTCTCTCTTTTACAAGTGTCACTCATCCATACCCTTCTCCACAAATTATTTTCTTTTTCCATAAATTAGAGATTATGGAATACACGTCAATTTGTTTATAATATATATATTACTTTATTTTTCCTATTTACAAGCATGTTATTCATCATTTTAATTTATCATCATCCATCATTTAATTTATCCTTAATATATATATATATATATATATATATATAGGTTAATAAGAGATTAAAGTGATGACAAACAAATATATGGGAAAAGTAGATGTATTACATAAAAAGGAATAATGAGAAATTAAGAGGATGGATGGTGATTTAGTAAGGTGAAATGGACGTGTAAATGGGAAATGGATACTAGAAGATTAAGGTGATGGAGGATAGTTTAATAATGTAGACATGGATCATGAGAGGATAATGGTCTTAGTTTTTTGTTTTTTTTCCTTTACTTTATACTCCATAGGTGATGTCATTCTCCCAT
>ML777806.1:63277-75732 GCA_009831015.1 Picea engelmannii | reverse complement strand
TTCTCATACCAGCTGAAGTGTAGGTGAAGCATAGATCCATGAAAGGTGTGCACAGGACAATTGGAGCCTTGTATTTTATAAATCCAGAAATAATATTGAGAGATTTATGTTGCAAAGAGTGCACAGGGTCAGAGACTCAAATAAATATAGGTTATTTGAAGATTTTCCATAAGGAGTGTGAGTACGGATCCTTTTGGTAAGCTTGAGTTTACAAGTGAAAGCTCAGAAATGATAACACCTTTGAAGTGCTCAAAGGGAGATGGAGATTGAAATCATCTCATATAAGTCAAGTTCAAGAGGTAGAACACCGAGTTGTTTGGGAATAAGTCATTGAGGAGTGCATCTGGTGGTCAGAATTCTCCGTGGAGAACTCGTGAAACCACGAGGACTGTAGGATCCAATGGAGTTGTAAGGTGGTTAAGATTTGGATGAATACTCCACCCTGGCATCAAGAGTCAACATGAAATATTGATTGTGGTCAGTTTAAGTTGATAGATCACTTCGGGGATTTAGGATTTGTAAGCTTGGAGTGCAGGCCAAAATCTTTGGTCACTCTAATTCCTGAATCACGAAAGGGATTTTTCAAGTGTGAACTTTAGGCATTTTGGTATTTCCAGGTTCGACATTCTGGAAATTATGATAACAACAAGCCAAGACCCTTTGCATTGAAAATCCAAAAGTCATGAAACATGGCATGTCTTTGGAGTGGAATTTTGAAATTTCGGCTTTTCGGGGTTCAGGAAGTAGAGGAGGCAGTGAATTTGGAATTGAGAGTTTCAAACTCCCAGTTCATGAAATCCCGAAGTGGGAAAGGAAAAATTGCCAAAAATATTGAGGGGCAGTAGCCGTTGGGTACCAATCGGGTTTTAGGGTTTTGAGACTCAAAAAGTGGAGTTTCATGGTCAACACAAATCTCGAAATAGAGAAGAGAGAAACGTCGAAAGGTGGTTCCCAAGTATCAGTCAGAGGATACGTTAGATGGAGTCAAAAGAGGGGTCAAGATTCAACGAAAATCACAAAAGGCCATTGATCTCGCATTCCATGGGATGTTGAACCCATTTCAGCATAACAACATTTTAGAGATTAAGGAATCATTAAGGGAAGAGGAATGAATGTTGACTATTCGCTCAATGTCCTGAAAGCCGAAACTAGTGGTTGACAGGTGGCATGTGCTCATCACATTAGAGTAGTCAACCTTCATTGATGTTTCGCATTTTGGCATTTTCCAAGAGATGTGGAAATACATCGAGACTCTCCAAAGCCCAAAATGTGAAGTCCTTTGTGGCTTAAATGAGGTTTGGATTAACCCTTGGCATGGTTTTAGTGAAGATCCTACATGGATCTTGGCCCGAGGGAAAGGGGGTCTATTTCAAGTGATATCAGAGCCTAGAACAAGTTCTTTGATTTTTGTAGTAGAGAGAAAAGAGGAAATTTTACAACCATGCCACTGAGAAGAAGAGATAGACCAATGCCTAATCTAGCAGTGGAATGAAAAATTAGTGAGTTACATGCCAGACTTGCTGCTATGGAGACAACACAAAGGTACACAGTCGACATTGGGGATATCAGTGAGGCTGAAAGTGAAAAGGAAGTTGGAAATGAAGGAGAAGTAGTTGCAGTCAAAGATGTTGTAGATGAACGCCTATTCGGGGCTGTTGCAGGGATAGGTGCCAGAGAAAAAATCGGCATTCCAATGTACGAAGGCAACTTGGATGTTGAAGAACTTCTAGACTAGATTAGAGCTCTAGATAAATACTTTAACTATGAGGATGTCAAGGAAGATAAGAAAGTCAAACATGTCATTACTAGACTTAAAGGGAATGCAACACTGTGGTGGGATAAACTGTAGGCTAACAAAGGCTGCAAGGCCAAACAAAAAATCAAAAGCTGGGATAGAATGGTTGCAAAAATGAAAGCCAAATTTATACCCAGGGATTATCAAATCACTCTGTTTCAGAGGATGAAAAATTTAAGATAGAAGTTGATGTCAGTGAAGGAATACACTGAAGAATTCTATAGGATAAACATCAGAGCAGGTCATCAGGAAAGCGATGATGAAAAAGTTTCCAGGTACATGAATGGTCTACGATATGTCATTCAAGATGAGATGAGCATGGTGACCATTCAAAATCTAGAAGATGATTATCAGATAGCTCTGAAAGCTGAAGAGAAGATGAGTTGGAAGAAAGGTCAAAGAGGCTGAGGTAGAAGTCAAGGCATAGGCAAAAGGATTGCCCAAGACAGAACTCAAAGACCTAAAGAAGAGGGAAATAAACCTCAAACTCAACCTGAGAGAGGACGAAGCTCACAAGGAAGGCAGTATGCTGATAGAAATACTTTTCCTCGAGCCACAGGAAGAGGAAGAGGCAGAGAAGGTGAAGTGAAATGCATTGTCTATGGAAAAATCGGGCATAAATCCTATGAGTGTCAAAATAAGAAGAAATATGGTGGTGAAACTCACATTGCCAAAGCTCAAGGATGAAATGTTGAGGCAGAAGACACTAAGGGCAGAAGATCTTTGATGATGAGGAAAGTTCTCTTGAAGCTAGATAAGGAAGCAGAGAATCCATCCCAAAGAAATAGTCTATTTCAGACTACTTGCAAAACTAAGGATAGGGTATGCAAGGTCAGAGTGGACAGTGGTAGCACAGAGAATCTCCTATCTACAGAGATGGTAGAAAAAATGGAGCTAGAGATTGTTGTACATCCAAGCCCATACAGGGTTTTATGGCTACAAAAAGGACATTAGGTAAATGTCACTAAACAATGTTTAGTTGAATTTAAAATAAGAGGATATAAAGATGAAATATTATGTGATGTCATTCCCATGGATGTTTCTCATCTATGGAAATGTGACAGAAACGTAGTTCATGATGGGAGAAAGAACATGTACACCCTAGACAAAAATGGTAGGACTCACATGTTGCTGCCAATTAAGGATAAAGAGGTGAAAACAAAGATGAGAAACATTGTACTTCTCATGAGTGGGAAGGAACTTCTTAATGAGGTTAACAAGAATGAAGACACACACTTTATTGTGGTTAGGAAGCCCATAATTGTTTTGACTAGTACGAGAATAGATGATTTACTAGAAGAAATCCAGGAGTTGCTGGGAGAGTTTGCTGATATAGTAGTGGACGAACTACCTTGTTTGTTGCCACCTATCAGGAGTATAATTCATCATGTCGATATTATACCTAGATCCATTTTTCCAAAAAAAGTAGTGTATAGGTTGATGCCGCAAGAAAATGAAGAAGTTAAGAGATAGGTCTAGGACTTAATGGACAAAGGATTGATTCAAGAAAGCTTTAGTCCATGTGTTGTTCTGACAATTCTCAGCACAAAGAAATATGGAGGGTGGAGAATGTGTATAGACTCAAGGGAAATCAATAAGATTACCATCATATACAGATTTCCATTGCCAAGGGTGGACGACTTGATGGATTGCTTGAGTGGAGAATTTTTTTTTTCAAAGATTGATTTGAAAAGTGGGTATGAACAAATTAAAATGAGAGAAGGTGATGAGTGGAAGACAACATTCAAGACAAATGAAGGGCTATATTAATGGCTTTTCATGCCATTTGTCTTATCGAATGCACCCAGTAATTTCATGAGGTTGATGAACGAAGTCCTGAAGGATTTCATTGGGAAACTCGTCATTGTATATATTGATGATATATTAATTTTCAGCAAGACAGAAGAAGAACACTTAAAGCATTTAGTTGCAGTAATGAGGAGATTACAGCAGGAGAAATTGTTGATTAATGTGAAGAAATCATCATTTATGAGGACATAACTCATTTATTTGGGTTTCGTTATCTCTGCAAATGAATTAAAAATGGATGTGGAAAAGATAAAGGCGATTAAGAATTGGCCATCACCAAAGAGAGTGTTTGAAGTTTGAAACTTCCATGGTTTGGCTAGCTTCTACAAGAAATTCATCTGAAACTTCAGCAGAATTAGCGCACCGATGATGGATATGGTGAAGAAGAGACATAAATCTTTTCACTGGACGAAGAAAGTAGAGAAGACCTTCAATCTGCTGAAGAAGAAGATCACTGAGCAACCAATTCTAGTTTTGCTATATTTTAGCAAGACATTCCAGGTCAGGTGTGACGTGAGTGGATTTGCAATTGGAGTGATCTTAAGCCAATATGATAGGTTGGTCGTGTACTTTAGCAAAAAACTGAATGAAGTGAAGGTTAAGTACTCCACGTATGACAAGGAATTATATGTCGTGATATAAGCATTGAAGAAATGGAGACACTATTTGGTTCCCAAGGAGTTTGTTTTGTACAACGATAATCATTCTTTGCAATTTGTGACTCAACACAAGAAGTTGAACCAGAAACATTCTAAATGGGTTGAATTCATGTAGAATTTTACTTTTGTGATTAAGCATATTTCTTCAACCGCTAAAAAAGTTGTTGATGCTTTGAGCAGGAAATGTATGCTTATCTAGGAATTAAGAGTCAAGACTTTGGGTTTTGATAACCTCAAAGAAATGTACAAGGATGACCTAGATTTTAAAGAGGCATATGAGGGATATGAGAATCCAATTCTCAAGGAAAAAAGCCAATGGACTGAATACATGATCCATGATGGATTATTGTTCAAGGGAAATCAACTATGAATTCTAAAATGCTCCATGAGGGAGAATTTCCTGAAGGAAAAACATAGTGGAGGATTCGCTAGACACTTTGGTCATGACAAGACATTCTCAAATTTAAATATCTCATATTATTGGTGAGGGATGAGAATAGATGTTAAGAAATTTGTGGATAGATGCAAAATTTGTGAGCACACGAAAGGAAAGAGACAAAACACAATGTTATACCAACCATTACCCATACCTGAAAGGTCGTGGGACACAGTGAGCATGGATTTTGTATTGGGAATTCCAAGGAAACAAAGAGGATATGATTCAATCCTTGTGGTAGTCGATATATTTTCAAAAATGGCACATTTCATACCATGCCAGAAAACCAGTGATGCAACTCATATTGCGAACCTATTTTTCAAGGAAGTCATCAAACTTCACGGCTTGCCAAAGAGTATCATTTATGATCGATATACCAAGTTTGTAGGAAATTTTTGGAGGACCTTATGGAAGAAGTTGGGTAAAATTTTGTCTTTTAACTCAACGTATCATCCTCAGACGAATGGATAGATAGAGGTCATAAACAGGAGCTTGGTAGATTTGCTAAGAAGCTTAGTGATTGAACACCACAGTCAATGGGATCACATTTTTCTACAGGCGAAATTCGCTTACAATGATTCAACCAATAGAAGCACATGGAAAAGTCCATTCCAAATTGTATATGGAATGCATCCAAGGGGAGTTTCTGAATTGAAAGATGCAGAATAGTCAAAATTTAGGAGTGCCAGTGTAGAAGACTTTGCAGAAGGAATGAAGGAGCTTCACAGCCAAATTAAGGAGCGATTGCAGAGTTCAAGTCAAGAATACAAGCGTAGAGAAGATCAACACAGGTGAGAACTTCAATTTGAAGTTGGTGATTTTATTCTTGTGCATTTGAGGAAGCATAGGTTCCGAAGGGAAACATATAATAAGCTGAAGATGAAAAAGATTGGACTGTGCAAGGTCATAAGGAAATTTGGGGCAAACACATATGAGATTAAATTACCTGATGGGGTCAGAATCTCACCGATATTCAATATTGTGGATTTGTACCCTTACAAAGCTAAATAAGCAAGAGAAGAGGAGGAGCAGAAATAAATTCAATGGAAAAAACAAATGCCAGTAGCTGTAGAGCCACAGATGGAAATCATAATTGACAAAAGGGTTAGCAAAAGGACCAGGAGAAAAGAGTATTTTGAATACCTGGTCAAGTGGAAAGGACATCCATATGAAGATGCCAGTTGGGAGGATGAAGAATCAATTCATAGGCATGGACAGACCGTGCAAGATCTCATGAATAGGAGTTCATGAAAATTTTCAAGCGAGGGAGTATGATGTAGGAGCATCATAAGTAGCCAGCCAAGCAAGCAATGTAAAAGCGGGAGACAACTGGAAAAGCACCAGTGCACATTTTTAGGTGCTTTGAGATCAATGAATGGAAATTAATGTAATATCTAAGGGAAGCATACTTACATTTGTGTCTAGATATTGTAAACATATCTTGAGCATTGCTCTCATCTATCTAATGTAGAGGCATTTATGCATAATGAATGCAAGTAGGTAGATTTAATTTAATATATTAGACAGTTTAGAAGCATAGGAGGAAAAATGGATATAGACACCCTCACCCTTGTATCATTGTAATTTTGATGATCATTTAGAATTCCTAAGCTATAGAGATGTAGAGAAGAACCCATGTACATGAGAACTTGAGTTAATATATGAATCTTTGACTCAACTTTCATGGTGTTATGATGCTAACTGTTTACATTTGTTGAATGGTATGTTCACAGTTCATTTGTTTCTCTGTGATGCATTTATTTCAATGTTGTATTGTCTGTATGATTTCATGTTGAATGTATGAAGTTTGAGAGAGGAGCAGAATGAGTTTCAATTGTTTCTCTCCCTGAGAATTCCTGCAAGGAGTGCAATGAACATTCACAAGGTGTGCGTTGAAGAGGGTATGATCTTTATCTCAGAAATATCAGGAGAGATATTGTTGTTCTCATACTAGCTAAAGTGTAGGTGAAGCACAGAGCCATGCAAGGTGTGCATAGTCCAATTGAAGCCTTGGATTTTATAAATCCAGAAAGAAGATTGAGAGATTTATGTTGCAAAGAGTGCATAGGATCGAAGACTCAAATAACCAGAGGTTATTTGAAGATTTTCCGCAAGGAGTGCGAGCAAGGATCCTTTTGGGAAGCTTGAGTTTAAAAGTGAAAGCTCAAGAAGGATAACACCTTTGAAGTTCTCAAAGGGAGAAGGAGATCGAAATCGTCTCATAGAAGTCAAGTTGAGGGGGGAGAACACCAATTTGTTTGGGAAGAAGTCATTGGGGAGTGCATTTGGTGGTCAAAATTCTCTGTGGAGAACTCGTGAAACCACGAGGACCGTAGGATCCAGGGGAGCTATAAGGTGGTTAGGAGTTGGATGAATCCTCCACCTTGGCATCAAGTGTCAATGTGAATTGTTGATTGTGGTCAGTTTGAGTCGACATATCACTTCAAGGATTCAGGATTCATAAGATTGGAGTGCAGGCCAAAATCCTTGGTCACTCTAATTCCTGAATCACGAAAGGGATTTTTCAGGTTTGAAATTTCGTCATTTTGGTATTTCGGGGTTCGAGATTCTAGAAATTTTGATAACAAGGAGTCGCTGCCCTTTGCATTGAAAATCCCAAAGTCATGAAATGCGGCATGTCTTTGGAGTGGAATTTTGACATTTAGGCTTTTCGAGGTTCAGGAAGTAGAGGAGGCAATGACTTTGGAATCAAGAGTTTCAAACTCCCAATTCAGGAAATCCTGAAGAGGGAAAGGAAAAATTCCCAAAACGATTGTGGGACATTAGTCGTTGGGTACCAATTGGGTTTTGGGGTTTTGAGACTCAAGAAGTAGAGTTTCATGGTCAACACAAGTCCCAAAATCATGAAGAGAGAAATGTCGAAAGGTGGGTCCCAAGTATCAGTCAGAGGATACGTGCGACAGAGTCAAAAGAGGGGTCAAGCTTTGGCGAAAATACCGAAAGGCCATTGATCTCTCATTCCATGGGACATTGAACCCATTTCATCATATCGACATTTTGGAGTTCGGGGAATCATTAAGGGAAGAGGAGCGACTGTTGGCTATTCGCTGAAAGTCCCAAAAGCCGAAACTGGGTGACAGGTGGCATGTGCTCGTCGCATTGGAGTAGTCAACCTTCATTGACATTTTTCATTTCGACATTTGACAATAGCTGTGGAAATACATTAGGACTCTCCAACTCTCGAAACCCAAATTCATTTGTGGCTTAAACAAGGGTTGGATTAACCCTTGGCGTGGTTTTAGTGAAGATCCTATGCAGATCTTGCCTCGAGGGAAAGGGGGTCTGTGTCACTTAGATACTCTTAGTAGTAGTTTTGGTTCCCTTTATCTCAATTCCCACCCAAAACAATCAGCTTTGAAATCAACATTGATCTAGTTCATTATATACTACCCTCCCACCCATATTCATTTGAAATATAGCATTGGATTATTTTGAGATCTTCCTTCCACCCCAACAAATATTGGATGCAGTCAATTAATTATTTTGGCTCAATTCCCACCCAACATGATTTTTTTCTGCAACATTTAATATATTTTGTTCTCTTGGCCCAACACCTACCCAAAATATTGAGTGAAGAAATACTTTGTGTTTTCTCAAAGGTTGGGATCCAATCTTGGATGCAAAAGTCTTACATGTCAAGTTATCTTTTCAATGTTTATCTTTAGCTATACTATAATATGAATATCATTTGCCTAAAGTTTCCTTCTCCCTTTATGGAGTGTAGGTACAACCAAATATGTATCTATCAAAGCTATCATCCATATTAAGTGATGAAATTTCGAGAGGGATAAGGAAAAACATATCCAACACATGTAACAAGGAGAAATCAACTAGAGGTGAAAATGTCACAAGAAAGTTTGGTAGGCCCATGAAATTATTTCTGGCTGAAGGAGGATCATTCTCTTATGACGATGAGAGAATAGGTGACATCAATATTCCCTTGAGGTACAAACACCTACTGAAACAGTGGGTACCCAAGGAACTACCAGCGTTGGACACCAACTTATGTGTTAATGAGACGATGTATCAAATTTCTCCATCATCCTTCCATGGCATTGGTTTATTCTCCATGGATGACATAAAGGTAAAATATGGTAGATTCGTTGAATTGTTTGAGTATGTTGTGTTAGAATATGAAGGATTGTGCTCATTTTACCATTGAAAATACCCTTGTCACCCAACCATAGGCTGAAGCCACCCTCCGAGAACCTTGAAATTGAAAGAGAGAAGAATCCTAGTAGCAATCAAATATTCAAGAAAGGCTAATGCACCAAGAAAGAAGTAACCAATCTGATCAAATAGTCTCACCCAAAAATTGGAGCAACACCTTCCCCAGGACTTGCGCACAAGACTACTAGACTACAGTGCACACAAGTGACTTCTACAATTCTGAGAATGTTTCAAATGAGATATTGGCGCCCTATATTTATAGTATTCCTAGCAGACTTGCCTGGGCCTACTTCTCTCTTTGGTTACTAATTCATTCATATTCAATATCCATATTCAATTGACATATCATCTAGGGTTTTCTTCATTTATTTCCTTCCTTATGGAACATTCTAATATTTTCAAAGGTATCAATAGAGGTTCATACCTCCTGAATCTACCATAATATAAACACTCCCTCCTAGCTAAGGAGGTATAATTGATAACAGTCTTGAGCACAAACAGACCATTTAATTGGTACTATCACGAGCACCGTCATTATTATCCAACTTAATAATTTCCATGACAACTAGTGCAATATCATTTGATAGAACACTACTTTGTTTATCCATAGTAGTATGCAACTAATCAAACCGTGACACATAGTCACAAATAGTGGAACAAATCCACCAAAGTAGTATTTCTCTATTGTCTGGAGACAGACAGTCTCCATAACAATCATCTGATATCAACTTGCATATAAAATATTGTTTAAATAAACTGAATCATCTGGCCCAATCTTTCACTCACATCTATGAGATCTGAAAGAATATATTCCCTGGCTTATTATTCTAAAGGAAGGAAGAATTATTGTTTTGATTTCTGATCCTGGACCATTCCTCACCCTTGGCCATTCTTCTGACACTAAACAAAGTGTAACCTGGAGAGAATGAATCTTCCCTAAGGAATTCTTTTCCATGATTGTTGATCCTGGACCATTCCCCACCCTGGGCCATTCCTACGGCACTAAACAAGGTGAAACATAGAGAGAATGAATACACCCTAAGGAATGACTGTCTGGACCATTTCCCCTGTTAACCACAAGAGGAACAAACTGTCCTATATCAACCTCCAAAATGGAGTTTTCCTCATGTTAACCAGAATGAGAAATATTTTTCCGGTGAGGTGGGCCAGTCTTCTTGAGTAACCCTCAAGAAGAGAGACGACCCTAGAAAAATCCCCATGTTAAACACAATGGGAAGTCGTTGTTTATGATACATCAACAATCTAGACCATTTCCAATTTTAACCACAATGGGAAATCACTGTCCATCAGAAATCTCAATCCACTTTACGAACATGAAAGAATCTGCCCAAGCTGGGTTATTTTTCAATATCGAAAACAATTATTTTCAATAATATTTTTAGTGCTCCCTCCCAATCTGGAGAGTCATTTCTTCCCTTTCAACTAAAGGAGTTATTTCCACGGTCCCCATCTTCTCTTGGAAATATGCAAAATTTATTCTTGGATAGAGGTTTTGTCAGGATGTCTTCTCTCTGCTCATCGGTGGGGATATAATTGATCTTTACTCGAGATTTACCTCTCCTTCCTGGACTTTATATCATATAAATTAGCATTTGATCTCAATGTGTTTCAACCTTTCATGAAACACAGGATGTTTTGATAATATTATACAACTCTGATTATCACAATGTATTATGGTCGATTATGGAATTTGATCAAATAAATTAGAGATTAACTTCCTTAGCCATATTTCTTATGTGCATGCTGCACATGATGCGATATACTCTGATTCTATTGTGCTTGGTGTGGTAGACTTATGTTTCCTTCTACCCCAAGATATCATAGCGGAGCCCAAGTTAAAACACATACCTGAAGTGCTCTTTCTGTCTTTTGCACTTCCTGCCCAATCTGAGTTTGTGAATTCATGAAGCTATATATCAGTAGATGCGGTATATCTCAAGCCATAGTTTATTGTCCCACAAATATATCTTAATACATGCTTTGCAGTTATCCAATGCTCATGTCTCGATTCCACCTGGAGTTGCCTTAGTGTATTCATGGAAAAGAAAATGTCTCGTTGAGTATTTACCAAATACATCAATGACCTAATTAGTTGTCGATATAGATATGGATCTACTAGATCAGAATCTGGATCTTTCACTTTTCTTATATCCGTATTCATAGGAGTGTCCATGGACTTACAATCCATCATTCCAAACTTTTGAAGGATCTTTATTGCATACTTTCCTTGTCCAAGGAATACTTCACCATGCTTCTGCCATACTTATAGTCCCAAGTAATAATGCATGAGACCTAGATCTTTCATATCAAATGCATAAGCTAGTTCCTTCTTTCTCTCAATGATGAGAGACTCTTCACCTGTTATGAATAGATCGTCAACATATAGTAGTAGAATTACAGGTGCATTTTCCAAGACTTTGTAGTAAAGGTTTGGATCTGCATGACTCTTGGAGAAACCAAGCCTTGTTAGATAGTTGTCCATTATGGAAAACCAAGCCCTTAGAGCTTGCTTGATTCCATATAGGTCTTTATTTAATCTTCAAACATGAGTATCTCTAGAATGTACCTCAAACCCTTGAGATTTTTCAATATATGCTTCTTCTTCAATTGCTCCATTGAGGAAAGTTGGCTTTACATCCATCTAATGTAATTTCCATCCCATGGAAGAGGAAAGAGATATGATAGCTCTAATGGAAGTATATCTAGAATCCGGAGCAAAGGTTTCATCATAATGTTCTCGCTCATTTTGGGAGAACCCTCTAGCTACGAAACTTCCCTTGTATTTATCCATGCTTCCGTCTGCTACATGTTTGATCTTATATACCCATTTTGAGGTTACCATGGATTTTTCTTTAGGTCTAGGTATGATTTCCCATACATCATTTTTCATAATGGAATGGTGTTCTTCCATCATAGCTTCTTTCCATTGTCCCTTTTGAACTGCTTCTTCAAATGTGGCAGGTCCTTCATCTATAAATTTCGTCATATATCCTGCATAACCTGAGAATTTTTTAGGCCTCTTACTCCTTCTAAATGTTCCTTCTGGAACCTTGAGTCTTTCTACATCTTGTAAGGTAGCTTCAAGCCAAGCTATTCATTTCTTGTTCTTAGGTACAATATCTAAATCATTTTTTTCACATGGTTCCATACGATGACCAGGTTGTTCCTTTTCATCATTTTCATTTTCTATGCTTTCACTATTAGGTTCCTCAATCTCTTCTTCTTCTATAGTTTCTTCTAAGGATTTCTTGAAATCCATCTTTTCATTGAATGTTATGTCTCTGCTAACTTTGATCTTGTGTTGTTATGATATTATATATATATTCCCTTCTTTCCCGAGGGTTCTAGTTTATTCCTTTTATCCTTGGGAATGTGAGAGTAAATAGGATATCCAAAGATTTATAGGTTTTCCAAATTAGGTTTCTTACCTAAGAAGGCTTCTTCTGGTTTCATGTCCTTCAATGTACGATGAGGAATTATGTTTTTCACATATATTGTTGTCATTATTGCTTCTCCCCATAAGAACATGGATAGACCTTGATCA
>ML777805.1:904445-938836 GCA_009831015.1 Picea engelmannii | reverse complement strand
CTTGGTAATGGCATAGGCAATGCAAGATATGATATACTTGTTGACGTCATGTCGAATTTTTGGCCAATAAAAATGTTTCTGGAGAACAACCTCAGTTTTCTCCATGCCAAAATTTCCTGCCACCTGACTGTAGTGGGATTCCCAAATCATATTTTCACACTCTCTTGCAGGAACAAAGAGATGGCCCAGATGGCATAACAACCTGTCTTGAATGTGAAAAGCGATGGAAGTCATGCATGTACCCAAGAGCTAATAGGTGGTGGTGAAGTGTGGATATTGTTGATAAAGTTGGGGCCACTTAGATGCCTCATGTCCATAGCAATGGAGCACAGTGGTGAGTGCAGTTATAGGAGGTCGACTAAGGTAGTCGATGACCTGATTTATGCTCACTTTCTAATACTTGATGTTGATATGGAATTGTTGCAGGTAGGTGGACCACTTCTAATGGTAGTCGTTCTGCAACTTTCCCTGTGTCTGTATGAACTGTAGAGGTCTTTTATCAATGTGGATGATTGTCTCCTTCCACAGAATGCAATGTTTCCATTGACAACATGCTTTTACAATGGAATACATTTCCTTGTCATAGGTGGGTTATTTACGGATAGTATTTGAGAGTGTCTCATTATGGTATTCCACCAGATGACTGTGTTGAGTGAGAACTGTGCTTACAACATAATCAAATGCATCAATCTCAATCTCGAATGATTGTTGTAGATCAAGAAAGGAGAGTAATAGAGCCAAGAAAAAGCGATTCTTTAGATCATCAAATGTTCATTGTTGTTCCTTCCCCCACACAAACATTTCCCTACCATCACCCTTGGTCAGGTGGCAGAGGGCCCATGCAATATGGGAGAATCCTAATGTGAACCATCAATAGAAATCGGCTAGTCCAAAGAAGCTCCAAAGCTCACTTAGTGTGGTAAGGGCTGGCCAATCACGGATGACTTGGATCTTAGTGAGATCGACATGTACCCCATTCTCATAAACAATGTAGCCCAATTGTTGGACCATGTTCATGTCAAAGGAACATTTTTCCAAGTTCGCATATAGCTTGTTTTGTCGCAGAGTGCTCAAAACCTGTTGAATATGCCGCATGTGATCCTCCCAAGTTTTGTCGAAGATGAGGATGTCATCCAAATATACCACCACAAAATATTTGGTTAAGGGTATCAATACATCATCCATCAACCTCATGAAAGTGGTTAGTTCATTTTTTATGCCAAAGGTCATGACCAACCATTCAAAGAGACCTTCTTTAGATTTGAAAGGTGTCTTCCAGACATTAGTTGGTTCAATGGGAACCTTGTGGTAGACCTACTTTAGGTCAATATTGTTGAATAACTTTACCCCCTTGAGGTGGCCAAGAAGGTCATCAATCTTGGGAATTGGGTACTAGTTTCTTAGTGTGATTTTGTTTAATTCTATGTAATCAATGTAGAGTCACCAGGTCCCATTATTCTTTTGCACCAGTATAATTGGGCTTTCACAAGGGGAGGAGTTGGGTCTGATGTGCCCCTTTTGAAGAATATCTTGGATCTAACGCTTGATTTCGTCATTTTCCATCAGCGAGTGATGATAGACTGTTCCATTAGGAATACATGCACTAAGGGTTAGATTAATTAGATGCTTGACTTGGAAGTGCATCAATACCCCGGTGGGTGAGGAGAAGATGTCTCTGTACTCTTCCATGATATCATCCACTTTATTTTGTTGCAAAGAGAGGATATGTGTAGAGGCCACGGATGTGGTAGAGACCTTCTGCTTACTATGATCATGGATAAAAAATAATACAATCTTCCTAGTATGTGAAATGAACTTACTCCATTTCTTAGTAGAGATTAAAGAAATAGCAATAGGTGGTGCTACCTCTGGTATCCTATACAATTGTCTATCCAAATTAATAATAACAGTATGGGGTCTAGACTCATACACAACGTGACGCTTCCACAAATATGGTTGTCCTAAAATAATATCAGAAACTTCAAGGGGATGAATATCATACAATACCTCATCTTTGAAGGGATTGATGTCATAGTGAAGACGACATTGTTGGCTGACACATAGATCTCTTCTTTGGTGAAGCTAGCGATGGTGTAGGTATGTAGGTGTAGTTTCATCAGCAGGTCTAGTTGGTTAATGACCTCTTCTAATATCAAGTTCTTTTGACTATCACTATCGACAATGAAATGAAGTGGATCCCCCGTTGCTGACATATGTGAGTGAAAGAGGAATTCCCCTTCCTCTGGTTCTTCTAGTTCTCTTTGATGGACTTTGGTGGTAGCGATAGTGGCACTGGTTTCAGCATCAATAATCCACTTCCCTCCTTCTGGATTTTATTCAAAATTAGAATCATCCTCTGACTCGAAATCCTTCAGCTAGACCATGAGTGACTACTTGGAGCAACATTCTTCAGTGTTGTGCCAAAGGATTTTGTGGTATTCATACCATTTTCCCATGTCCTTATTCATCTTCTCATTTCCCTTCTTTTGTTGTGACTTGGACTAGTTTTCCTGAGAGTGGCCATATTTTTTCTGTCCCTTTTTGTTTGGGTTGGGGATGCCTTTACCCTGCTTCAGGTGTAATATAAAAATAATGGAATATAAAAATTTACCTATACCTTGAAGGGGGTTGCATGGCCTCTTGATGAATATGCTTCTCCTGTGGGCAGTCACCAAAGGATCTGTGCAAAGTTGTCCATCATTATGTTCCTTTGTCACGCAAGGGCTTC
Source organism: Picea engelmannii (assembly GCA_009831015.1). NCBI lineage: Eukaryota > Viridiplantae > Streptophyta > Pinopsida > Pinales > Pinaceae > Picea > Picea engelmannii. The sequence goes on along the minus strand of ML777805.1, from coordinate 936,108 downwards.
CTTGAGCAACATTTTAAAATGATCTCCTACTCCTTCATATTTCTTTTCATATCCCATGGTTTTTTTCGGGCTCGGCACAGTTGATCTTGCAATGAATCGATTGGTTTGATTCCCAAATTCTTGTACCCAGATCTTGTTGAGGACATGCACGAAGAAAAATAAATGAAAAGAATACCTCTTTGATACCACTGATTCAGATTTAGGATCAAAATGAACTTATTAACAAACTAAATACAATAAACACAGATAAATGAAGAAAAACACATATATCCAGTGAAGAATGTCTTCTATTTAATAAATGAAATAGGATGAAACTGTAAAGCTGGAGAACTGAAACACTTGCTTGAATGGTGATATCTATCTTTGAGAAGAGATGTGTCTACTACACCAATCCATCTGAGAAGAATCATTACAATGAGGCTCCAGAGGCCTTTTTTATATTACTCATGAATTCCAAAACCATAGACATCCAAAAACCTAACCCTAAGAGGTGAAATTCCAAAAGTCATGTGGGCCCCTATGGGTAAGTTGGTACCTCAACTTCCCAGAGTCGTAACTTTTTCATACGACCTTCATTTTAGGCATGTGATAGCCCATTGGAAAGGTATTTCAAAGAAATACACATTACACCATCAAACTCTAACTCCGTCTACAGTTTCACTATGGTGAGCCAAAAAAACACTATTTAGGCCTCCAAAACAACCCTGGAAGTACAACAAGAAGTGTTGACATGAAAACATACAAAATAAGCCAGTTGAATTAGGTTAGAGGCCACCAGCATCCACCTGGAACATGTGTAGGGCTTCATATATCCCCAGAAGTGTAGAACCCACAATTACAAAGAAGTACATAAGAACGTCTTGAACTAAAAACTGAGAAGAGGAGCTAGTTGGAATAGGTGGGTGGCCAACAATATCCACCTAGATTATGCACCTATTTTGAACCTAGGATACATTATGGATACAGAAACCAATTATAACAATGGGGTATCCCACTATCCCCAATATGAAAAAATATACAATATATTCAACATCAAATATATCCCACCTAGAGATGAGAATCTGGAAGTTTATCATAACATCTAGAAGAGCTACATTCACTTCCTATTTTCCTGACCAATGTTGGTTCCCTACAATGATCTAGAAAATTGGTGCCTCAAACATATTGACCAAGTAAATGCTACAATTGTGAGAAAATAAATTATTCATATAGCATCCTTGAGACCAGAGGACATAAAATTTTGATACCACCTCCCCAAGCTTGCAATCTTCCTGAAAGAGCCATTTTTTAGAAAAAAAAATAAGAAAGAGAACAAAGATTTCGAAGAATTGATGGAGGATTGGTGGTGTGACGAAGACAAAAAATTCAAGAAAGGAGAACAATTAACCCCTGCCCAGAGATTCAAAAGTCCATACTAAATGATAAATACTATGGTTTGCAAGCTCTATGGAGAGGATAAAAGCACTCATTTTTCGATGGAATGGCTACCAATGTCTTACACTATAGTAAAGATAGGGAAAATATTGAATTAAGAGGATATATTAACCTTCAACATTTTACAAAATGTCAAGAATTCCTTATGTATGAAAAATCCTAATTTATATATGTCTTCATACCTCATTAATGATGTATTCTTGTAATGTTCCCTTCCAATTGATCATGACGAAGGTTGACTCAATATACTATATGACTCTTGTAGTCTATAGTCAACAAGGATGAGAGATTCAAGGAGGTTTATTTGGTGTCACTAGGTTAAAACTATGATAAATCCTAAAGTGACATTAAATAAAAATAAATAATTTTATTTAAATAAAATTGGAGGGAAATAAAGTGAGGGTTTGACTTGTTCAAAAAGGGGAAAGATCTATAAGGCTTGGAGGAAGGATAAATAGAGGGGTAACCATTCCCTTTGGCATTATGATTTGTTTGAACTCTTGATTGGTTCTCTTGCAGCCATTTTTCCATTTGGGTTTAGAAAAACCTTTCCAGTACTGCAATCTAGTTTCAATGGTGGAATACCCACCCTAGCTAGACAAGAGGGGAGTCCACCTAGGACTACCATTGGAGCTTCACTTGAGATTTTTTTCTTACATTTGGATGGATTCCAAAGTACACAAGAGGTTTATGGAACTTTCTGGATGAGGTTGATTCGAAACATTTGAAGGTTTTGGGAGGGTTTCGGAAAAACTGGGGTTGAGGGTATCCCCACGGGTTGAGTAAAGGGTGTGCAGTGAGGCTCCACTAAACGACCAGTTGTGTCCTGTGAGGACCTCTTTGATTAAGGGTTCACAATATTTGATTTGGTATGAACAATGAGAGCTATAGGAGTGGATATTATGTAGTGGATTCAGGAGGATCGTGGCAACATTCTAGGTTTTGTTTGCTTTGTGTGTCTGATACTGCAGCTTTCATTGCAACCATTAGAGATCTGCGAGGGTAGTGTTTGGTGCAAATTTTGTTACATCCAATAGGGAATGTATTGTTTTGATTTCTGAATATAAAATCCCATGATCATCTCTTCCATTTTCTATACTTTCAATGTGCTTGATAAGATGTCTACTATGAGTTTACATGAAAATTGTTTGTCATAAGTTACCAACCAGCTTAAAACATTGTTTGCAAAGTATTTGATTAAAATAATTAGCTTGAAACACATTATCCTAGTTGGGTACATTATAGTTGTATCAAAGTTGGTGATCTTTCCAGTTTGTGATTTATTGAGGCATTGATGCCAAGGAAAACTAGACGACGAGGGAAACAACCTACCTCAGGACCAGAATCATCAAAAGAAGTATAAGTAGAGGGATTTAAAGGGGGGAATCCTAAATATATAAAAATATAGTTGTTGGAATCCATATCTAATGGTGTTATACTCCAAAAATTCCCCATCTATGCATACATGGCATTGTCCTTTCCATTTACACAATTTGTCAATTACTGTTGAGGATCCTTCTTACAAAAACATTTTTTGGAAAATGTATGTGCCATGTTGAACTATCTCCCATGTACAAACGTGTTGTACATACTAGACAAACCACGTACATATTCTAGTTTCATTATAGACAACCCATGTTTGCCTCCAAAAGTTGCAAAAAATAAAAGTTTGCAAGGAATTCAGCGGAGTTTATGGGCTATCGAGGGTTTCCCAACCATTTTACCCATTGTAGCCCATCCCCAAACCAAATAACCATATTTTTCATATAAAAATAAGTCTTAGGGTCTCATTTCAATACCAATCAAGAGAATAAAGAAACTCTGTCAAAATCCCTTCCCTTCTAGCCCAAGTTTTACAGCCCTTTCTGAGATTTGGCCTCAACATTCCCCTCCATCCCTTTCTCCTTATACAAACCTTTCCCTTTTCCCAAGAGATCAGTTGGTCGTGAGAGGAAATTAAGGAATGATGCACTTGGAGAAGTAGCAAGAGGAGCCCGGACCTGGTTCATGGAGCATTTTCCGATAAGAAGGTTGTAATCTTTGTAATCTTCATATCTAAATAAAAGAGTTATTTTATGTCCCAAACATTGTGTCTTTATGATTAATTGATTAATGCATGTATATTTATATATAAATACTAACATTGATAAGTAGAGATAGTATATCTTCTAGATTTTTTTTTCTCGGTTGTTTGAAAGTCAACTTGGGAGGACACCATCAATCCAATAAACTACAAAGACAAAGGAGGTCTACAACAGCAAAAAGGACCTAAGGTACACCTACTTTCCCTTCTCTTGAATTTTAAGTTCAGATAGTTTGGGGTAACTTAGAAAAATAATTGTATTTTAAGGGAAGTCAGTGCTCTACCTATATTCAGACCCAGTATAGCAATAGGGGGATTTCCCCCACTAGCAAATGGGCATCAACAATTGATACAATTCCCGACACATTATTTTTCCGGCAACCAAGAAAATAAAAATTAGGGAGGTACCAATGGGAACCATGTAGAGGCTATATATAGAGGTGGTAGAACTCCTAAAGGGAGTAATACCTATGTTCTGGTACATAGTGTATTATAGGTAGGTACTAGAAAGGTACCTAGGATGTAAGGTACCAAATGTAATATAATATGAAAAAACAGGAATATTCAGCAGATATCAATGGAACAACAGAATTTTGAGAAGATAAACACCAAAAATGATACCTTTATTCAAGAAAGCAATGTTCACTTGCCTCTTCGAGGGGGAAACCTCCAGCAGAGTAGAGCTCTATTAAAATACTTCTCAAGAAAAATCTTCTCATGCCTCCTACTCTTATTTATACTATTTTTGTCTTCTAAAGAACCTTCTAGCGAAATATATTTATAGAAGGGGAAGCTTATATTAGTCCTTGCATGATTTTGAACACCACCAGAAGGGGGAAGTCCCTAGGTAGTGGAAAAAACAAGTTGGTGTTTGGATACGATATATTGGAAGTCAAGATGCATTGATGGTGTCTTAACTACTTGAATTGAATGGAGTTGGGAAATAATACCCAGATTACATTTTTTGAGAATCTTTTCCATTCGATGAGAACTAATGATATTAGATAAACTTGTTGTGATTCCTTGGAATTGATATTCTTGTCCCTTGTGTTGACATTGCATGGTTAATTCCTTAAAATCCATGAGAATGGGGCCCAGGGTGCATAACCATTCAACACCTAGCACAATTTCATAGCCACCCATGTCTATAGAAAGCATATGGGATTCCAAGTTATATTGACCAATTTGGAGTTGCACATTTTCACAACGTCCTCCATATTTCATGGGCCCTCAATTGGCAATCATGATTTGAAAATTATTGTTGGAATTGATATAGAAATTGACTTCTTGGGAAATGCGGTGATGGATAAAATTATTGGTGCTACCATTATCAACAAGGATGATGACATTCCAATTATTAATGTAACCAATTAGCTTGAGGGTCCGGAGAATAGAGAAGCCAATGAGGGAATTTAGTGAAATCACTAGTTCAACTTCTGGTGGATCAGAGGGTGGATTTAGATCAACTATGGGTGGTAGCTCCTCCAATGGGGGAACGACAACATCCTCTTCAAAAACATCCTCAGTCATGGCCATAAAAATATTATATTCCTTATAGTTGTTCCCTAAAAAATATTTGTCATCACAATTATAGAAAATACCATTGAGTTGAGGTTCATCAATTTCTTCCTGGGTTTATTTCTCAATCTCGAGGGGGTTGGAGGGAGGGGTAGCATTGGCGGTTTTAGGTCAAGGAAGAAAATAAGATTTTTTTGTCTGGGAGGAGATAATCTATTGGGATTCCTTGTCTCGTTGAGTATATTCCAACCAAGTTTGGGGCCGGGCCATCAGAACATGGGCATGAATTTCATATTTTAGACCACTAATAAAGAATTCCTAGAAGAAGGCATCTAGCATGACCTCCATTCTAAAATCCAAGTGCTAAAAGAATGAAATAAAGTATTCTTCTATCCTAGAATGCTTAAACTTGTTCAATCGACCTAAATGATGGGTCTCGAAGTCAAACTGGTCATAAATATCTACAACAAACTATGTCTAAGCCACATACCCTTAGCATGCCTTTCGACACCATTGCCACCATTGCCATCGTTTCGGATCCAAATGTAGGATACCATAACGAAGCTTTTCTAAATCATCATTAACACCATGTAAATACAAATAATGTTCCATTTGAACGACCCATCCTGTGGGATCCAATCCATCAAATTTGTTCACCTCAATTCTAGGAAGGGGGAGGTCTCGAGGAAGGTGGGTGGAATGAGGACCTTGGTAATGGGAAGAGTCATTATCTTCCTAATAGGAAGTTTGTTTAGAAGAGGTAGGGTTCAGGGAGATGCTCACCAATTGGAAGAGTGTGTATTTAATGTATTTGCATTGTTCATGGAGGGTCTGAACAGAGGAATTGAGCCTGATAATGTTGTAATTGATAGTTTTGATGTCCTTCTTATTCTAGAGATTGTCTCCAATCAAGGTATTATGTTCTTGGGCATGGGTGGTGGTCATTTGGGAATATGAAAAAATAGGTAGAAGGGTCTGCACTAAAACAATTATAGGTGAGGGGTATCAAGATAGATGGGGAAAAGAGAGGAATCCAAAGGGAGATATAGAAAATAAGGTTGTCGAGAAGGGTCAGTGGGACCACATTGGAAAATGGTGACATGTGATAGGTATCATGACTATCAGGGAGAAAAGGGTAATCCAATGGGATCGGGCCCAAATAAGGGTGTCGGGAAACGGGGTTGGGTCCTCAAAAAAATGTCTTAAAAATGATAAGTACCATGGTAATAAGGGAAAAGAGGGGGATCCAATGGGATAGGTCCCAAATAAGGGTGTTGGTGGGACCACTATACTCATTTTTTTTACTCTTGCATAGTTTTACTCTGATCTGAATAATATTGTAGTGACGAAATGCCCAAATTCTTAAGAGAAATAAATGTTTAGTAATTTTTCAACCTGAATGTAGGAGGCAATGTTGCATGAGAATAGATCATGTATGTTCCTTTTCTGTTATGTTGTCATCCCAAGGGTTAGGGTGTTGAGTTTTTCTACACAAAAGGGTTTTCCTTGTGTTGTATCTCTCATATATACATATGGGGTCAAACAGTAGTACTCAAACCAATATCTTAGGCCACCAACTAAGGAGGCTAGACCATACCCTTAGCTATACTACCTGATTACCCAGGTACTAGAGAGTATCTTCTCGAGTGTTGCTCTCGATGGAACTATAGAATTCAAGAAGACGATCAATTTATCTATGGAGGGATTCAAGAGATCTAGGCCAATCCATATACATGTGTTTTATGATGCGCTACCACTCGAAGGGGTACCAATAGAGGTTACAAGGGTGGCCAACAATGTGCTCTTAAGAACCACTTGTAGTTCCTATGTGTATTCTTCCATGGCCATAGATTTATGCACTAAATGATAAATTTATATAGTTTTAAGATGTTGGAACATGCCTCTACCCTAAAACAAAATAACCCACAATTCCTTCCAAGGAAAGTGTTTTGATACCACTTGTAAGGTACTAGATGTAATATAATATGCAAAAATAGTAATATTCAACAGATATCAATGGAACAACAGAATTTTGAGAAGAGCAACACCAAAAATGATACCTTTCTTCAAGAAATCATTTTTCACTTCCCTATTCGAGGGGTACACCTCCAACAGAGCATGGCTCTATTATAATAATTTTCAAGACAAAACTTCTCATCCCTCATGCTCTTATTTATACTAATTATATCTTCTAAAGAACCTTCTAGCAGAAGATCTTTTTAGAAGAGGAAGCTTCTATTATTTTTCGTACATTGACTTGTTCCCATTTATTAAATAGGCATTATAAACTAACTTCATCCTTTATTACATTATAAATATATTATTCTACCTATGTGAGGTTTTATGGAGGTTAGGTCCCTAACACAGACCATTATTTCCACCATTCCTTGAGGAGTAGCCTATAGGGACATAGGAGTAGAAATGGTTGGAAGATGAGATCAAATCCCACTTTAGGGAGTATTAGTTGCTAGAATAAGGAGCCCAGGAATCCCTATATTACAACAACTATTTCAACCTCGAGATGAGGAACATTAGAACGGGCCAAAATCAACAAAATTTTGATCTTCTGTGAAAATTAGGAAAGATGACTAGCTCATATTTTTATGGCCCTGACAAGTGCACAGTGAGAGTGTGGGTACATAAGTTGACACTTACTTCCAACTTAAGCCAATCATAGAGGAAAAGGAAATCAACTTTTCCACTTTACATTTGGATGGATAGGCTCATGAGTGGTGGTATGATGGGCTATTAAAATTGGGTCATTCCAACATCACATCATATGAGGATTTCACCCAGAGTTTGACGGACAGGTTCAATATGAAGAACCATGAGATTCACTTTAGGTGGTTAGCACAAATGAGGTAGATAGGTACACCAGAGGTCTATGTCATAGAGTTCCAACGAATGGAGGTCATGGTGACTTGTGTTTATGAACAAAGATTGGTGATTTTATTCACGGAGGGCTTGGACAAACCATTAATAGGTTGGGTGAAGGATTTTAGGAAAAATAAAATATAGGAAGTTATCATGAAGAACTAGGATATGGAAGACACGGTCCCCAAGAAGACATCAGAAAAAACATTCATCCCATAGAAGGGACGGGTGTCAAAACCTCCCCAGAAAACATGGAAAGGGAAGGATGGGTTGGATGAGGAAACATGGAGATGAATAAGGAGGAATAATGTTTTCTACAGTTGCAAAGAGTCATGGGAACCAGTTCATCGATGTATGGTAAAAGGTAAAGTCCATTATATTGAGGTAGTCTTCGACGAGTAGGATGATGGTGATAATGAGGGAATTGGATATGATAGTGGTGAGCCATCACACCCCAATGCTACAAATAAAGAGCCATTGTAGGTTAGTGCCAAGGGAGTGACCATTTTGACACTCTTAGAAGTCCCTAAATACTACACCTTCAGAGTCAAAGGCATTGTCGACGGGTAGAGGGTTACAACATTAATTGATGGTGGGCCCACCCGCAACTTCATTTATGTTGCACTTGTCACCAGAAGACAAATCCTTGTAGAGTAATTTGAGGGATTCAACGTGGTATTATAATATGGGTACAACATCGCATGCACTCAGAGGATCAGTGGATTGGAGGCAACATTGGGAAATTATATGTTGACTGATGAATTTTATGTCGTAGATTTAGCATATACTCATGTGGTGCAAGGAGTTCAGTGGTTGTACTCATTGGTAAATATCCACATGAATTATCGGGAAATGAAGATGGATTTTCAGGTAAAGGGTGGAAAACAAGTCATCCTAAGAGGTATGTCAATAGGTACCCCCAGTACCGTTCCTAACCAATGTATGGAGGCCCTTTTTAGACATAGATGTGTGGCTTGTGTAGAAAAGTTCTTGATCACCATGGAGAAACCATCACAAGATCACCAACATTTCCCTGCATATATCCAATCATTTATTAGAAAGTATGAAAGAGTGTTTGAACCATTTCCAGTAGGGAGACCACCTAACAGAGGATTTGAGCATGTCATTGAGCTAGAAGATGATTCAAAGGTCACGATCACCACACCCTACATGAATCTAAAGAGGTTCAAGGACTAAATATATAATGCCATAAAGGAATTGTTGGACATGGGAGATATTAGGCTTAGTTATACACCTTTTGCTTCATTAGTTGTATTGGTGAAGAAGAAGGATGGAACTATGAGGATGTGCATAGACTACAGGTCAATGAACAAGAATACCATCAACAACTAATACCCATCACCCAGGATTGATGATATAATAGATGTGATACATGGGGTAGTGTACTTCTCAAAGGTTGATATGTGATTAGGGTACCACCAAATTCGGGTCAGAGAGGAGGATATCCATAAATCATCATTCAGGTTTCATTATGGGAACTATGAGTTTTTAATCATGCCCTTCGGATTGACTAATGCACTAGCTACCTTTTAGTTATGCATGAACCATATATTTAACAAATAATTGAGGAAATTATTACTAGTGTTCTTTGATGATATTTTGATCTACAATCGCATGTGGGAGGAACATCTGAAGCATGTGGACGAGATTCTCACCATTATGGAGGAGTAGTAATTTTTTGCCAAGGAGCCAAAGTGTGAGTTTGGGTTGACATGGATCCTCTATCTGGGGAACATGATTGGCATTGAGGGATTAAAGGTACATCGGGAGAATATACAGGCCATCTTAGATTGGCGCACCCCAAATCACTCACATATCTGCAAGGATTCTTCAAGATATGTAGTTATTATAGGTGCTTTGTGAAAGGATTTTCACAATTGGATATGCCATTGACATACCTCGCCAAGAATAGGGTGTTTCGATGGTCAGAGGATGCATAGGTAGCATTCAACAAAATGAAGAGGGTGATGATCACTTGCCCAGTATTAGCACTCCCATATTTCACACATCCTATTGTTCTGGAGTGTGATGCATCTGGTGAGGGGATAGGAGTAGTATTGATGTAGAACTGACACCTGATATATTTCAAGAGAAGAAATATAAGAGATCCATAGAATCTCTATCTGATCTGTGATAAGGAGATGTTGGTCATCATGCATGCATTGGAAAAGTTCAGACAATACCTGATAGGAGGATGCTTTGTGGTTAGGACTGACCACAACAACTTGAGGTATTTTTTGGAGCAGCTGGGTCTGAACGAGAGACAATAGAAATGGGTGATTAAAGTGTAGGTATATGATTTCGACATTGAGTTTTTAAAGGAAAATAAGAACATAGTTGTTGACTCCTTATCAAGGAGACCTATATCTTTCTCCATGACAAAGATCTCAATAGACTGGAAGTCCATTATTTTGGTGGAATACTCCAAGAACACCTTCTCTTGTGAGATAATGGAGGAAAGTATTTAGGATGTCAGGTACATGGTAGTGGATGAAATCATCTACTACAAATAAAGGATCTATATTGTCCCTGAGTCCAAACTCAAGGAAATATTTTGAGGGTAGTACATGATGCGCCATTGGCAGGGAACTAGGGGTATCTAAAGAGTTATAAGCAGGTGAGGGAGAGATTCTCCTAGAAGGGTCTCAAGGAGGATGCACTTCAATACGTGAGTGAGTGTATGAATTTCCAATAGAACAAGTTGGAATTTACACATCTTGTGGGACTGCTTCAGCCATTGTTTATTTCAAAGTAGAAGTGGGATAGCATTTCCATGGACTTCAACATAGGATTTCCAAAGGTGCAAGGTAAGGATTGTATCTACATGGTAGTGGAAATATTGACTAAATATGATCACTTATTTTCCATTCCTTCAAAGTAGAATACATCTCAAGTAGTGGATATATTATTTAGGGAGGTGTTCCAACTGCATGGTCTTCTGAAGAACATAGTCAGTGACCGGGATAATAGGTTTCTTAGCACATTTTGGAAGGAACTATTCAAGTTATCTAGGACAAATTTGACACATAGTACTAGCTACCACCCCCAGATATATGGGCATACTGAGATAGTAAATAAATGGATCAAGGGGTACCTAAGGAACTATGTGTATGGGAAACAATGAGAATGGATAAAGTGTTTGCATCTCGAGGAGAATTGTTACAATACCACTCATCACATTTCCATCTGGATGAGCCAATTCAGGGCATTGTATGGCTATAATTCCCCATCCTTCGTGGATTTTGTGTTTGGGGAGAGAAGAGATCCCAAGGCCAAATATTGGTTGTAGAAAAACTAGGACATCTTGAGAGTCCCGAAGGAGAATTTGTAGGCCGCTCAAAAACAATAGAAGATGTATGTAAATAGGAACCAAGTGGAGCAAAGATTTGAGGTTGGGGACCTAGTCTTTAGGTTGTGTCCTTATAGACAATTGTCACTAAATAAGAGTGGTGCAGAGAAGTTGAATCCCTTCTTTTATGGACCCTACAAAGTGATCAGGATATTTCAGGAGGTATCATACGAGCTGGAGCTACTAGAGGGTAGAAGGATGCATCAAACCTTCCATGTTTCTTTCCTCAAGAAAGAACTGGGACACTAGGTCACCTCTTTGAGAGATATTCCTCCACTTTATGAGGAAGGGCAGTTGGTTCTATCCCCCAAGAGGATTGTTGATTTCATGGAGAAGAGGTTGAGAAGCAGAATCATTTGAGATTTCTTGGTTGTATGGGGAGGATTACCCACATAGGATGCTACTTGGGAAGGAGAGAAGATCTTACAGCACCATGATCTGGAATTGCTTGAGGAAAAGAAATCTTGTGAAGGGAGGACTATATTGTCCCCTTCTGATTAATCATGATGGAGGATGACTCAATAGCCTATATGAATCTCGTAGGATATAGTCAACAAGAACAAGGGAGTTAAGGAGGTTTATTTGGTGTCACTAGGTTAAAAGTACGACAAGTCCTAAAGTGACATTAAATAAAAATAAAATTTTATTTAAATGAAATTGGAGGGAAATAAAGTGAGGGTTTCATTTGGTGAAAAAGGGAAAAGATCTAGAAGGCCTAGATGAAGGATAAATAGAGGGGTAACCCTTCCCTTTTGCATCATGATTTGTTTGAACTCTTTATTGGTGCTCTTGGATCCATTGTTTCATTGGGGTTTAGCAAAACCCTTCCACTACTATAGTCTAGTTTTGATGGTACAATACCCACCCTAGCTAGACAAGAGAGGATTCCATCTAGGACTACCATTGGAGCTTCACTTAGGATTTTTTTCTTACATTTGGAGGGATTCCAAAGTACGTAGGAGGTTTATGGAACTTTCTGGATGAGGCCAAGCCCAGACATTTGCATGTTTCAGGAGGGTTTCAAAGAAATCGGGGTTGAAGGCATCATCATGGATCAAGTAAAGGGTGTCTTGTGATGCCCTAATAGACAATCATATGTGTACCATGAGGACCTCTATGATCGGGGTTTTCCAGAGACCAATTGGATCTAAATGGAAAGGGTTATAGGAGTGGATATTCTATAGTGGATTTAGGAGGATCGTGGTGACTTTCTAGGTTTTTTTTTCTTTGTGTGTGTAATAGTATATCTTCCATTGCAACCAATAGAGATCAATGAGGTTAGTGTTTGGTGAAATTGTTGTTACATCTAGTAGATATTCATATTTTTTTTGTTTCTGATAATTCCATCCATAATAAAATTCCATGATCACCTCTTCCATTTTTTGTACTTGCAGTGTGTTTGATAAGATGTCTACTATGAGTTTACATGCAAACTATTTTTCATAAGTTACCAACCAGATTAAAAAATTGTTCACAAATTACTTGATTAAAATAATCATCTTGAAACATATTATCCTACTTGGGGACATCACAATTCTCTTATATACAATTTCCTACATTGGATGGAGTTGGGACCAAAATCAGCCACATGTCCATGTATATTTTTTAGAGCTATGGGAAGTAAATTAGAAGAAACATATTTATGACATATGTGACTTATTCCTTGTTCCCCTACACACTATAAATTTTGGTTATCCAAAATATATAAAATCAAAGGAATCCATGGCCAGCTTGAATGATATTGTAGATTAGTACATGAATTACTATACATACATTAGAATTTATGGAAACTCGGTAGCCCCACATCTCTTTCCTAGATATGTCTTTGATAGGATGTTGATTCTGGAGATTTCCTACCAAACCATGGAAACTGGTATAACTTTGGTCCTTTCAGGTAGTAGAAAAAATCTTTGGCCCACATTCCCTATCAATATAAAAAGGTAAACATTTTTAAATGGACCTCATGCTAGAAAATAAGATGAATCCTTGTGATCAATATGTTTTTGTATAGGAGAACCTAGGGGACATTACCATAAAAAAATAACATTCAATCATGTTAAATATGTTTATCTTACTCACCCTGAAATACATGTAGTCAAATATGAGGAGGAGACCTTCAAGGGGGTCTTATTATTGAAGAAGTGATACAAAGGCTTCCTAATGAGGTGGCCAAAGGAAATTTTCTTATGAAACAAGAAGAAAAGAATAAAATAACCAAAGAACAGTTCCAATTGCTTCATGAGAAGGATCAAGAAAATCTAGAAGTAAAGGAACAAGAGGAGAAAATAAAAGCAGAGGAGAGACACCAAAAGAAAATAATAGCATAGGAGGAATATCAGAGAATACATGTAGAGAAACAAAAAGAGAAAAAAAATATCCATGACCTCAAAGTAAGAAAGAAAGATGAACCCAAGAATATTTCAAGGTAGTTGAGAAGAAGAAAAAAGAATATGCATTGAAGAAGCTTGTTGATGAGAGGTAGAAAAAGATAGAAAAGGAAGAAAAATATAAATAATATGCACTATAGAAGAAAAGGGACAAAGAGGATAGAAAGAGGATAACATTAGAGGTGGAGGAAAAGAAAAATAAAGAAGAGAAAGAACAAAAAAAAGTTGTTGAATTTGAAGCCAAAAGGAAAGTGGGATGAAGAAGCATAGAATGAAATACAAAATAAATTAGATGAGGCCCAAAATAGTCCAGTAGCTCCGAATGTGGGCATAGTTGAAATTCCCCACTAGGAATGTACCCCTCTTATGGACATACTAGGAAAATTTTCCTTCTCCTCAGAGGTATTAGAATTATATGAATTTATAGTAGTAGTAGTAGTAGGGGAATAATACAATAGCAACAAAACTAGAGGCATAGAGAAAATTTCAAATAAAATAAAGAGGGGGAGGGACTATTTTCATCCAGGGAAAAACCAAAAGAATTATTGAGTGGAAGGAAGGGCTTGACCCCGAAGAGAGTGTCATGGAAACTTCCTCTACACTTAATTCATTTGCAGGGGGGATTCCATGTTTGTATATGGAATAGTTGATGTATTGGACACGGCACAAACCAGGATTGTTGGAATGGAGAGAATAATAAATGCACAAAGAGATGACATCACTACTGATTTTTAAAAGGAAGTCAATATTTCAAATAATATCCACAAAGAAGAATTAAATAAGACAATGCATAATCAGAATGAAAACCCAATGCATAATTTGAAAGGAAAACACAAATAGATGAAATCCTACATAAGGGAGAATTAGATTCTCTCATGATGGCACATTCCAAGGAAATAGAACAGTCAAAGAAAATTTATACATAGGAACTGACCAACCTATAGATAGAACAAGTAGAAACCAACAAGTTTATTGAACAACTAGAACACAAAATTCAAGGTTTGGAGAAAGATAAAGAGAGACTTGAGAACACCCTTGAAGAAAGTAAAGAAATACCTCTCATCCTAGAAGCCCTAAGGGAAGAATCCACAACTATTAATAAGGAACTAAAAATAGAGAAAAGGAAGTGTTTATGGATGATGAATGACATCCAGAGGAATAGGGATGACTAGATAAGTCTTGAATAAAGTAGGAACAAATATCAAAAGGATCAATATTTCTTTGATAGAATTTTTTATTGCTAGAGTGTGTACAAAAATCCAACAATCACACTACCACTATACGCTACTATATAGAAAATAAAGGATCGATTCTTATTTGATACATGGATGCCACTACTAGAAGACATCTGAAATATTCATAAAATATTGACAAAGGAATACAAGATATTTGGAATGCTTCTCCTTGAAGAGTTCGGAATGAATATCATGCCATACTTTGATGATGCAACCCCATAGGAACTGAGAATAGCTAAAGTAGAATAAAATATGGAATCTAGTCAGATGAACATCTAGTAGCTCACTGAAGCTAATAAATAGGTCTTTAATGAACACCTAATGAAACCAATGAAGCTAATCACACTATCCAAGAGATTCATCAAGAATATCTAGCAAGAATTAAATCTAGAAGTAACAACCAAAATATGTGATGGAGAACTAGATTTGGAGAAAATGAAGTTGGATAAACTGGGAAAAATCATGGAAGACTATGAATTATGGAAACAATACCGACATAAAATGGAATCACAAAAGGTCTCATGATTAGCTCATAAATTTGTAATTGATCTTTCTTTTATTTTTGTCCATTCCTCTTGCAACAAGAAGTTTCATAATGTAAGCAGTCCCTCTTGTTTTATAAAAGAGGGAATTGTGAATGAGTGAGTGATTTGCATATGTTGTACATAGATACAATATTTTTATTGTCTGAATGAAACAGAGGAAGAGACAATTTTGGAGGTTTATGATTCATATATGTGTATTTAATACTTTTATTTTGCATATGTCTATGATGTGAATTTTATTGCACTTAATTATATGAACTTCGTCTTCACTATGTTATTAATGTTTAGGTCATCATAGATTTCCTTATGAGAATATAAATAATGTTAATGGTATAAATGGAAATTATGTGTTGTTGTTTCATATTTCATTATCATAATCATTTGTTACTAGCTCAAATGAATTATTTATGTTGTCAGTAATAACATCTCTTTCACTAGGATCATACTCTTTAGAATGATCTTGATCATGATAGGTTATAATAGTATAGAATTGCATTTAGAATAGATTTAGACAGAATTATTTATATTTAGTTTAGATTTTAATTCATCTGAGAACATTTTGTTCTCATATTCATATTAGATAATCATTTAGAGTGGCAACGAGGCCCACATGCTGGTCATAAATGTTATTCCAAACAAGAGCGGCTCTAATTGGGACCTTCCATTAGGCATTCTCCCTAACCTTCTTGACAGGCCATATGTACTCATCAAAGGTACACTTTCCATTTTTCTCTTCAAAGTGTTTAAAGAAGATTCACATTCCCCTATCCCTCCAAATTTTAAAGTCTTCGATCTTCTTCAACAACATTTTCATTGGTTCAATGATTGGAACATACTTTTGGATGAATCTATTGATGTTTCTAGCATCAGACATGTACTTCCACATTCGTTTTGTGTCTAACATCTGGAAGTCATCATTGATACCTCTCAAGACTTAGGAAATTCACTTTATTAAAGTAATTTTTAAAGTTAATGCCTTCTTATAATTAATTGAGTTTAATTTAAGGAAATGCCTAAGTTTCTGGCATTAGTGAACTAAATTAAAACCAAGCCATTGATCTCAACTGTTGGTGAGATCTAATCTGAACCACCGATCACTTTGGAGATCTAGGGTTTTGGATTTAGGGTAAACTCAACATTATAAAAGGTAGATAAGGTGAGAGGAGGAGACACACACAGAATGAGATAGTGAGATCTCATTGATTGGGTGGAGAAGGAATTTCATCCAAGTGTGTAGGGGTAGGGTCCAAGGAAGGGAGTACGATATATAAAAGGAGTATTATCTATCAATATTGAAGGAAAATTCTTGAGGTGTGATCAGTTATTTTGTTGTTTTGTACTTTTCCTCAAATGGGCCATTTTTCCAGGATGGGAGCCTTGATTTTATCATAATAAAATCATCATGTTGTTGGTTTTCCCTTAGGGCTTTTTCCAGGGGTATTTACCCATAAATTATCTATGTACATGTGTTTGGTTTCTTTTTTTTCTTCCATTGATTTATTTAAATAGTTAGTAATCTAGTAGTGCTTTAAATTAGTAAATCTACAGTAGTTAAGCAAGCTATTTGCTAGGGTTTAATTTTCAAGTTCTTGGTTAGGCTCAAAACTAACATGGTTTAAAAGAATGATGAAAATTAACATGGTATTAAAGCATGATGAAAATTAACATGGTATTGGAGATGAGACTTTGGAAGGGAAGCCAAGTGCATAGATTCGTAACTTTTGCGGGGCAATAGCGGGAATTTGTTTTGTGTAGGTTTCACAGAAAATAAACAAAAAGAAAAAGGGATTTTTTTTGCAGCATCCATACATTCATACGACTGCATGGATAGTTGTAATGGAGTAGTCACATGTTCTAGGATATGGTGGGTGTTGAGAACCGAGCCATAGAGAAGAAGGGGTTCGGGTTGCAGCCACAGTCATAGCCAAAATATCCATGAAGTAGTCGTCGGGGTGCATCTGTAAGGATCAAGTGTTAGGTAGGCCACATGGGTCGTAGGAAAGTAGAAGAGGGCACAGGAAACCCGAGATAGACCTCAGAGAGTAGTATAAGGTTTCAGGTAGCCTTTGGTAGTTTCTGGAACCATTCCAACAAGAAAACGAGAATTCTAGGAAGTGGGTAGTAGGTCCAAGCATTGGGCAGTAGGTCTAGGCAATGGGAAGCAAAGTTTGGGTAGTGGGCAATAGATCCAAGCAGCGGAAAAGTTCTGGGAAGTAGATATAAATTTCAACAGTTTATAATCCTCGTTAAAATTATAATTTGGACATGGCCACATCTATTTTTAGGTTTGAGGACAAGTTGGAGGGTTACATTGATTCTCATGGAGAATGAGCTTTGGGATTTTGAAAATACCATCGTGACCCCACTGAAAGATCCAAAGGACTTGGACTTCCATGAGAATATGGACACTAAATCTAGGAGGATCATCTTAAATGTCATGAAGGATCACTTGATTCCTCACCTATCTGAGAATACATCAACCAGGGATATGTTTGTAACTATGAAAAATATTTTCCAGAGAAGTAATGCAAACAGGAAGAGGGTGTTGTATCCTTTTCGCCACTTGAATGAGAAAAAGAGGGACACTTGCAATTCTAGTTGGGCCTCCTAAATAGGACAAAGGTTAGTGTGTGAATCAAATGAATCAATCACATGAAATAAACAAACAACTAAGATAATAATAAATAAAGAAACAAAACTAAAATGCATAAGGAAATTATAACCAAAATCAATCAAACAATTGACCAATATTCAAGCCACCAATGGAGAAATTATATTAATGGGAAAACACCAAAAAGAAAGGGGGACTTATGGGTCCCCTCTTCCTCCTAGGGAGGGTTCTTGAGTCTCCTATGTGAGAGCTCTTATTGAAAATGAAAAACTATAAATTAAATGGTGAAGAAATCCAATCTTATTCCCTCAAGAGGTGAGGTGAATAGCTTAATGAGATGATGCTAGTATGCTCCAAGAAGGAAAGAGGTTCCTTGTAGGATAATAGAGGCAGCATAACAATATAATGATATTCTTGAATTCATAGTGCACCCATGGCCTCTTCTTATAGAAAATATTTGAGGCATTATCCAACTGGTCTTTAGTTTGAACAAGTGGCCCTTTAGGGCACCCTTGGGTCCTTGACCATCCCCCCATGTGGATTCATCTCAGATTTGAGGGTCAAATCGAATTGGGAGATGAACCAGAAGTGGGTGAGGGGCCTACAAGAACCATAAATGTTTCGTTCATAGGAGTGTGCATATTTTTTCGTACACAATTGTGCATCGATCACATGTGCTCTCTTTTGGCTTCTTTGGCTTGCGCACGTGCACTCACTTTCTGTAGTGGTTCTACACATGTCAATTTTATAACCAGTTGTATAGTTTTTGTGCCCTTTGGAAATTTATTTTTGGGGCTATGAATGAACTAATAGGTGTTTGGATATGTTGGATTCCTGTGACCATTTGCGGACGAAATTTCAGTGATAATAGATGGTATTGAGAGAAAAATTTAGAAACACCAAGATGACCATATCAGATGAATTGTCCAGTTATCTCACCAAGATCACTCATGTTTTGATTGGTTGGTATCCATTGACGAAGTCATGATAGATGAAGAGATGGTGAGAATGACCCTTAATGGTTTCACTTATCCATAGGCCCCATTCATCAAGGGAATCGTGGCATGGGAGACACTTCCCAAATTTGGTATGCTATGGGATGATTTCATATATGAGGATATTTGAGAGTAATATCTAACAGGCCAACAGATTGGTGATGATGGGAATCTAGATCTTTCTAGTCAAGAAAAGAAGAGCAATGGGAATACAAGTGGAGACTTGAATTCACATGTTGGATAGAAGAAGGATTTGAGCAAAGTGAAATGATTTGCATGCCACAAGAGTGTTCACTATACTTCACAGTGTTCTAAATGGAAGAAAGGGAAGGGTAAGTCCCAACAGATAGAAGCATCTGCAGTAACTCAAGTGTAATATCGCTGGTTTTAATCCCTACAAATTATAATATAATTGTATAAATGTGATTTAGGTTGGTGAGAAAGTATGTTTTTAGGGCCGGAGAGTCCATATTGACTAAATGGCCAAGGGATGAACTATGTGTTATGTACATTGAAATTATTAATGAAATTAGTAATCATTGGTTTTGATACGAGAGGGATGAAAATGATGGGGGGATATTATTCCATAAGAGAGAGTGGTACAAAGGGGGAATATTCATGGGTGTTAATCCAACCCAAATTCTTGAAATTATTATCATTGTGTGTAACCTTATATCTATTGTTGAGTGTTCCCAAAGTCAATCATTAAACTCATGTAAGAGGGTGGGTGTGAGGAATCGCATCCCAGATTTATTGAGAGCATGGGGTTGAAGTACAATCATCTTTGGGAAGAGTGTGAGTCAAGCTAGAAAGGGAAAAATAAGGAAACTCATATGCAAAAAAGGAGACAATTTTTCATGTAGGATTTAGACAGCAATGAAGAAGTTGAGTGTGGGGAAGAGAATAGATCACATTTTTATTGAATGAAGCCATGGTTTTTCTATGTTTTATGTTGATAAAGAGGCTCATGTGCTTGTAAAAGTGGGTTGTAATCATATAGTGTGTTTTCATGTTGAGGAAACAACTCAAGATCCTTCTGAAGGTTGTTGTGAGATCTTCTAAAGTAGTTGAGAGTTCCTAGAGTCCCTAGTTAAGAGATTCCTAGCCAATCAAGTGCACTGGAAGCCTTGATAAGTGAATGGTACATCTTGAGGGACTGTGAATAGTGAAGGGGGTACATTCCTTTGGTTTTGCAGGTCGCGGAGAAGATAGTTAGTGGATTGCAACTATTGCTAGAGTAGTTTCTATGTATGGAGAGTAGATAGCCAAAGTGTGGGATATCCTTGTGGGATTATAGCCTCAACTTGGGGGTGAAATTCTCTTGAGAGAAAATGAACAACAATGAATATGGATAGGAGGTTCATCCTTCATACCCAGCCAATTGGTTATTTTTATAAATAGACAAATGTTCAGTTTTTTATTATGATTATTCTTCTATGTAAATTATTATCTGAATGTTTTTTGTGTTGATGTGTGCTTACTAGACACATTCACACTTTTATAAATGTTTTTAGATGCATGGGTAACTCAACATGTTGTTTGTTGTAATTTTTATGGGCCTGTTGTCCCTTGGTTTCCTTTTATATGTATGGGAAATTTGTAAGTTTTTATATTTAGCAGACTAAGTCATTTTTGAAGTGATAGGACTCATATTGGAGGCTAGGAATGTTATAGATTGGTATCAGAGCCATAGGTTCAACATTGAGCCTATATGGGCTAGATTCAACACACAAAATCTAGAATTATATATTTAAAGTTTAGAGGATGTTTGCGATGTGTTTGTCAAATTTTCCAAACAAAATTATGGGTAATTGCTTGTAATTTTGGGAAAATTGAGATTAGGGTTTATAATCCCCAATTTTTAATCTTGCTGAAATTTTTCAGGCTTGGAATGGGCCAAATTCAGGATTTGCAGGATATCCATGGAAAAATTGAGATAAAATTTGAAAAATCCCCAATTTCTACAGTGAAATTCATTGAGAGATCGACACAAGAGTATCGTATTTTCTGTGCAAAGGTTGAATTGACATGATTAGGGCTGAAATTTCCCATAGGAATTGAATTACAAATCTCATGTGGTGGTCAAGGAAGAAATTTTGAATTTAGGTATTTTTGAAAATTTTGAGAAATTTTGAATTTTGGAAAATTTGGGTAATTTTCCATACCGTGACATCAACATGATGTGGAGGTGATGTGGCAGTGGTGAAGTGGAATACCATGGTGGAATTTTTTATGGTTTGCAATGAATGGTCATGGGCCCAGTAAGTGACATGGGAGCCACATGAGCAGGGTGGTGATCCAATACCATAGGCGATATTACATCGCTCACAAAGAAGTTTCGAGAAATTTCTTGGCGATGTGAAACTAGTGAAAATGTGCCACATAGAAGGGTGGTTTTGTGGTGTTTCATCATGGAGGGGGTGTTAACCCTTGATCATGTTAGAGATACAAAATAAATGTGAGCCATCGATCTCTCAATCATCTCCACCATTGGATTGGGGGGAAATCAAGTTTGCACGTGCCCTAAGAAAAGGGTGCAATATGGGACTCACCCATCCCCATGGCCAATGAATGAGCACCAGGTGGAAGGATGGAGGAAGAGGTGATACCCTTGTCCCATATGTAATTAGAAAGGGTACCACATGGGAAACCAAGTGTGGTGGGGACCAAAATAAATTAAGGAAGAAAGAGATGAGGGGGGAAAAGGATGATGGGGTAGGTCCAAGGTGGTTAGGTGTATGATATGGAATCACCTCAATGTGCCATGTGGAACCACAAGTCCACATCAACAAAGATGCCACATAGATAAAATTGTCCTATAGTCTAAAAACAACTACTTCTAGAGCCATTTTTGTATTTTGGCCCTAAAAGGAGTAGAACACCTCATAAGATGATACACTTTTATGGGTTTTGTTTACAATGTCAAGGGTTATAGAAATTTTAGAGAGGGACACTATCTAATTATGCATTGATTTTATAGAAAATGAAAATTACATGTTCTGAAATATCAAGGTCAAGCTCAGTGGTAGAAGCACAATTAATGTTGATATTTGTACAAAGTGTAAAAAAAGTAGGCATGAACATAAGATGCTAAGGAATTGGTTGGATTCCAAGGGGTTTGGAGTGGAGCTCAAAAATGTAACAAAATCCACTATTTCAAACCACTTTTTGGGAATTTTTGGGATTTTTAGAGGAAAAGAGTCTCGAGATGGAAAATATAGAAAAAAAAAAATATTTACTTGACATTTTGTATACTCATCAAGCCAGACAAATTTGGTTTAGAAAAAAAATTCCAGAAGTGCACAGTTTGGGGATAGTCGGTTTGACTAAAAATTAGAAGTCTGGAAAAATGAGTGAAAAGGGACAAAGTTGTCATTTCCATATTGTTGTGGATTTTGAATGGAGCATTAGATTGACAATATGAGAGTTGTTATGAATTCCATATCATCATTATTATCTATGTATCATACAAATGTTTCCCTGGTTTCTGATAGATTTACTTCTACAGGTGATATAAGTGGGTGTCTCTAATTAATTGCACTAGAATAAAAAGTATACAAAAGGGGTAAATTAGCAATATTCAGATGACTGTAACTTTTTTATTAGAGCTCAAAATTGAGCAATAAATTAGTTATTGGAAATATATTGGATAATAGAATCTATATATTCACCCACAATTTTGATTTGAGTAGAAAAATTCTCAGGTAAACAGATGGAAAATGATTGTTGGGTTTAAAGAGTAGAAAGAATGTTTACTATATAGAATTTGTTCATGTATAGTTACAAATGTATGGGTGAATATAGGACTAAGAATGTTTAGAATAATTTTTATACATGGGTAATATGCAAGGTAAATTTATAGATATGAGGAAAAAGGGTCAAGGCATTTCTTCAAAATGAGGATGTGATTTCTTTAGGAAGATGAAAGGATCAGATGTCTTGGTGCAATGAGCAATATGGAATCCCTCCAATGAAATTTTAAGGTGGGGAAATAATTATTTATGAAATATGTGCATATCAAATGTGGATAGTGAGTAAGAAATACCATATAGAATTCATGATATTTCATTTACAGTAGGTACACATAGATATGCAAAGCATGGGAGCATGAAGAGTGGTTTAAAAATAATATAAAAAAGTTTGAACCTTGAATCAAGGATGAGTAGAGACAGTTAAGGGGAGAGCGTTATGTCAAGTTTTATTTATAATATAATCAAAGGCTAGGAATCAGCCATGTTGAGATGTGAATCTAGGTGCAACAATGAGAGTTTGGGAATCTAAGAATCTAGTGTTATAATAAAGAGGGCCATAATCCATATATGAGGGTAAGGTGCATTTTCTTCGGGAATTATTATATGAATAATTAGAGTAGTGCATCCACTTTGTTAGAGTGCTCAGTGGAAGAAGGGTGCAAGGGTAAATCACTCGGTGGCTGAGAGAGTCAAAATCCCATTATGTGTAGATTTGTTCTAGATGTATGTAATTAGACTCCAATGGGAGGTAATCCATAACAATTAATTGGATTCCAGAATTGGACAAAATCCATGAATAGTTGAGATAAGTGGGAAAATGTACCATAAGTGGATTCCAATCTAGTTACACTCAATGAACTATGACAACAATGAAAGGTAATTGTTGATGCATATAGATAATGTTGAGTACATTTCAAGGGTACTGAGTGTATTTCCAAGGTATATTAGGATGGAAAGCCAAGAAGAACAAAAATAGGGAATCGGTCTTCAGAAAGGAAATTCCTAACAAGAAATGTGAAGAAGAAAATGGTTTTATGCTTGACATGGTATGAAAAAGAGATGGAACCAAAAAGGAACTATCTCAAGTGCACAAGGAAGTAGGTCAATCTTGTGAAGTTGTTTGAGGAATCAAAGAGCTCTAGAGGAAAGTTCATGGTTGCAGAACAAGTATTGAAATGTTGACTAAGGACTCAAAATAGCAGAGTTGAATTAGTATTCGAATGATATAGAGTCTGAATGGATTGCAAAGGATAATCAACATAGGTTATCACATAAATCATGAAGAAAACAAGTGAGGAGTCTCATAGCATGCACAAGGAGTTAAGGAGGACTTCATAGCCTTGAAGGTAGAAGTGTAGTGAAGGCTACAAAGCTTGTTGCAATAGAAAGAAAAGGGATATCATGAGATGAGGTGTGAATAATGGATTGGATGAATCATATCTATGTGAAAGCATAGGAATGAAAGAAAAAGGAATTGTTAATCTATGACTTAGTTACCTGTGTCTAAAATTATTTAGAGAAATAAATCTACCTCTATTATTAGAGTGGGTAGTGGAAGCAGGTTATAGGTGCAAATGGAGGAGTGTATCATTCCATTTGGATTAAAGTAGTCTTGAGTGGCCAAGCAGTACTTCACAAATAATCACTCAATTAAGTGAAGAGAGATATTTTAATTGAGTAAATCCATCGATAGAAAAGGGTAATAAAAAATATAGCATGAAAGAAACATTTTAGAATGTTGAAATGCCAATCAATGAAAACGATATTTCAAGATTAGTTGGTTCAAGGAAATAGGGAGTGGTTAATTATATTGTAGTGTTAATATTCATCTGGAGTAGTGCATGTTACAACACTATGGATATTGATAATTTTAGCCAAAAAAATGTTACAACAAGATTCTCTACATAAAGGAAGTATTTGTGATATGGAAACACTAGTAGATCTAGTGGATGGAAATGCATAATGGCCAAGTGGTGAATGGTTATAAGGTTCATCATAGGGATCAGTGATGCACAGGTGAGATGAATGATAGAGCACAGAGAAACAAGGATCTAAATGAATTCAAGGACATCCATATAGACCAACAAAATAAATAAATAAAGCTGAAATAAATATGAATTGAAGTGCATAATGGAAGTGATGCATGAATGCGTCTAAGAAAGATAATATGCATGTATATGAAATAGGCATGATGAGATTAAATTTCTTAGTGCATACTAATGGGAATTTTGTGCATATGGACNNTATCTATATATATATATATATATATATATATATATATATATATATATATATATATATATATATAGTAATGATGTTGTGATATTTGAATATGACTAATAATGGATTGTGTATCCAAGGAAATTGCTATAACATGACTAGAGATGTTGATTATGTTGTTGCATATAAAAACCATCCATATGAAGACAAATGAAGATGATAAAATGTTGATCCAGATCTGGTAAAGGGAGCCTGAGAACTTTTACAAAGTACTAGTTGATTAGGTAGCATCAATTATTGTAATAATAGCCATGCAGGTATGCATTCAGTTGCTTATGATGCATAAATGTTGAAGGGAATTGAGGTAATAATTATTTTAATCAAATTTTAAAATTGGAATTGGTGTGTAAAGGAAGATGGACTTGAATATATAAATTTTTTTGGTGATTGAATATATTTATGTAAAATTTAATTGCATATTATGTTATATTGGTTATGAGATCATAACCAAGTCAAGTCAAGGGACATACCCTTGTTGTAATAATGAATTTCATTAGAGATTTCCATGTGTGAGGCCATGTTGAGGTTGGATATGAAAAGGTCATAGTTCCATCCAAGTGCATAATGGTTTACCCTATATAATCGATGTTTGGATTGCAACATCTTTGTCGACATGGAAGAACACTAAGAGAATTATATTCCTGGTGTTGTGTATGGATTGAAGAGGAAGGTATCCAAATGATGAGATAGGTTGTGGGGAATATTTTGGATTATTTGTTGAGGCATTTTCTAGACCTCCCAACTCACCATGGTGGAATACATGACATGGATATATGGTATTTCAAAGTCAATGCAATGATGCATTGGGTAAATCTGGCCATGAGTATTGGCACTTTGATTTTATTTATTGGTAATGTTCGACTGCATTATGAAAATTGTGGGTGATGGTAATGCATATGTCAGGAATGGCGGTTTCATTCCATTTAATATGAATAATGTCTAGAAATGATTGAATTGTGGTAAGATATAATTCTGAGATCACTTCATGAGTTGTTATAAATGTGTATGAGTGCTAACAATTTGTTTGGCTGCATGGAAATTGAGAAAATTGTAGGGAGAATGGTCTTGGATATGTTAGGGATGTAATTCCATAAGGAATACTAATATATACAACTACAAGAGCCCAACATAATGAGAATAAAACTCATGCTTGGAAATTATGTTTCCTTTATAAAACAAATTTGAAAATTCACAATTTAAAATTGTATGATGATGTCTCATATTGGTTGTATACATAAGATGCATATGAGATGATTTCCACATTTTATAGGTTTTTGGTGGTGTGTTGGAATTTTCTTACACAAGAACAATTTGGAAAATGATGGATCACCTAAGGAAATGTATAAAAATGAAAGGGAATCATGAGCCTAAAGGGTGAGTAAAAAAATGAAGCAAAATCCCAGAAGAGAGGAGAAGAGAAGAAGTAAGTTGTTAGACTTGAAAAATAGCCAGAATGTTAGGCCTGGAGAATAAACTCTTGTGTGGGATTTGCAGTGTTGAAGAACCAAGTTGGCATGCCTAAAGAGTCAAATCATGTGTGGGAGTTTCACTATTGAAGAACCATGTTGTTATTCCTAAAGAGTAAACTCCTATGTCATTTGCACTACAGCAACAAGGTTGTTATTGGTTATTTTTCCTGGTAGTTTTTTCTAACAGTGAGTCCCTTGAGATCCCAATAGTGAGAATATCGATTACATGTGCCAGAGAGACTTTGATAAATGAATGGTACATACCGATGGAATAAGAGAAGTGAAGGGGTACATTCATTGGATTGGGCAGGTGTGTGGAAGAGAGATGGTGAAAATTAGAATACCCGCAGGAGAATGTGAGTGGGTTATGTATCTATGTTTTGAGGCTGGAGTGCCTATCTATTTATAGTTTTGGGGCATGGAGAACCTATCTATTTATGATTTTTGGGGCTAGAGTGCCTATGTACTTATATTTAAGAAGAAATGTATGTGTGATCATAGGTCGAAGAGCCTATATATTGATTAAAGGCCTGAGTGTTTATCTTTGTAATTGTATGTACATCATATGGTGTTGTGCACTAAGGAAAATGAAAAAAAGTAAGGGGGAGGGGAATGTAACATCCCTAGTTTGTATCCCTGCAAATTATAATGTAATTTTATAAATGTGATTTAGGCTAGTGATCCATTATGTTTTGGGGGTTGGAGAGCCTGTATTGACTAAATGTCAATGGATCGAACTATGTATTATGTACATGGAAATGATTAATGAAATTAGTAATCATTGAATGAAATACAAGAGGGATGAAAATTATGGGGGGGTTATGATTCCACGAGAGGGGTCCAAGGGGGGAATACTCATGTGCATTAATCCAACCCACATTCCTAAATTTGTTATCATTGTGTGTAACCTTCTATCTATTGTTGAGTCTTCCCAAAGACAATAATTAAACTCATGTAAGAGGGTGGGTGTGAGGAGGCACATCCTAGAGTTATTGGGAGCATGGGGTTGAAGTACAATCATCTTTGGCAAGAGTATGCGTCAAGAAAGCAAGGGAAAAAGAAGGAAATTTGTATGCCAAAAATGAGAGATTTTGTACATGTAGATTTTGGGCAGGAAGGGAGGAGATGAGTGCAAAGAAGAGCACAATCCATGATTTTATTGAAGGTAGCCATGGTTTGGATATGTTTCATGCCGAGAAAGAGGCATGTGTGCATTTTCCTATAATTCATTTTCCTTTTGAGGAAACAGATCAAGAGCCTTGTGAAGGTTGTTGTGCGCACTCTTGAAGAAGATGAGAGTTCTTGGAAACCTTAGCTGAGAGATGTTTGGATAAATAAGTGTACTAGAAGCCCTGATAAACAAACAGTATAGCCTGAGGAACTGTGAGCAGTGAAAGGGGTAAATTCATTGGGTTGTGAAGGTTGTGGGGAAGAGACCTAGTGGATTGGAAATATTGTTGGAGATTGGAGCCTAGTTTTGGGGCTGCTGTGTGTGGAGAGTGGATAGTCATAGGTCCATATCTCCTTGTGGAATCATAGCCTCAACTAGGGTGTGGTATACTCTTGAGAGAAAATGAACAGTAACACCTATGGATTGGAGGTTCATCCTTCGTATGCAGCCAATTGGTTATTTTTATAAATAGATAAGTGTGTTGTTGTTTTATTATGATTATTCGATTGTGCAAATGATTATATGAAAGTTGTGTGCATTTTTGTGTTCTTATGTGCATTTTTGTGTTCTTACGATATGCATTCATTTTTTTATAAATGTTGTTAGATGCATGGGTAAATCAACATGTTTTTTTGTAATTTTTATGGGTTTGTTGCCTCTTCGTTTCTTTTTATATGTATGGAGCATTTTTAAGTTTTTGTATTTAGAATGCTAAGTAGTTTTTGAATTGAAGAGACTTAGCTTAGAGGCTAGGAATATTACATCAATTCAAGGATTTTGTTGATAGTTTCGAGAAGAATTTATTGTTAGTCTCTTATCTTTCTAGCACAATTTCCAGTAGTTCCTAGTTCGTGGATAGTGGGGATTCTTGTCACATGACAAGGACACGTGATTAGTTCACCAGTTTGTTAGATAAGGACTTGGATATACATGTGGATATTGGAACCAATTCCAAGTGTGGTGTATATGGAGTTGCGACAGTCATATTCTAGCTAGAGTTAGGAGGTTCTCTGGAGGTGGCAAATGTGTTGTATGTTTTTTAGCTCAAAATATATTTTCTCTCAGTTTTGACAATAGAGGATAGAGGATATGCCATCACTCTAGAGGATGGTCAAGTTCTTATTCGTTCAAAAGGATATAACCTAGACTCGACTCAAGTTCTTGGTGTTAGAGAGATAAAGGTATATAGGTTGTAGAATCTTGTTAGTGTATCCAATGGGATCTTGGATCATGGATCAATGTCAGTGGTAAAGTACGATGAGTGATAGGTTCCGAAGGGAACACGTTGTTTAGAGACTTCTAGTGTGGGAAGTCTACCTTTAGTTGGGAAGGAGGATGTATCCCCTTCTATCTCTATTAGGAACCCAGTTGGTATGAGGTGACATTGATGGATGCTTAGGAACACGTTGAGGCTCCTAGGAGCACATTGAGGGAGAGCAGGCCTTTGATGAAGTTTCCAAACTTCATGGCACTGATATGTTACATGATTGAGGAGGAAATGGTTCAGAAATATTCCTTAGTATATAACGATGTGTGTGACATTGTACTAGGGTCGGAGGGAGACCCAGTTTAAGGTGGCTCTCTAGGAAGTACCTTCCTTGCTAAGAGGGAGTGTTGATATTTGCAGCATCAGACAAGTAATTCCACATTGGTTTTGTATACAACATGTGGAATTCATCATTAATAACTCTCAAGACTTAGGAAATTCACTTTATTAAAGCAATTATTAAAGTGAATGTCTTCTTATAATTAATTGAGCTTTAAGAAAATGCCTAAGTTTTTGGCATTAGTGAATTAAATTAAATCCTAGCCATAGATCTCAAGTGTTGGTGAGATCTAATATCATCCATTGATCACTTTGGACATCTAGGATTTTGGATTTAGGGTAAACTCAACATTATAAAAGACAGTTAATGTGACAGGAGAAGACACACATAGAGTGAAATAGTGAGATCTCATTGATTGGGTGGAGAAGGAATTTCATCCAAGTGTGTAGGGGAAGGTTTTGAGGAAGGGATTAAGGGACAACCAAGGAGTAGTAGCCAACAAGATAAAAGGGTATATCTATAGGTCTGATCACTTCTTTTTCTATTTTGTACTTTTCCTCAAAGGGGTTATTTTCCTAGGATGGGAGCTCTGATTTTATCATAATAAAATCATCCCATTGTTGATTTTCCTTTAGAGGTTTTTCCAGGGGTGTTTACCCAAACATTATATATGTACATGTGTTTGGTTTCCTATTTTTCTTTCATTTATTTATTTAAATCATTAATAATCAAGTTATACTTTTAATCCATAAATTTGTAGTAGTTAAGCAAGGTATTTGATATGGTTTAACTGTCAGCTACTAGGTTAGGATGAAAACTAACATAATCACCTATAATAGATCATATGGAATACTGTAAAACATAAGTTCTAAACATTTTAGGTATGGTAAGTGAGTGAACACTGCAATCTTGGCCTGATCAACCAAGACACCATCTCAACAAACTGCATGAACTAGTGGTACAACAAACATAGTGCAAAAAATGCACTTCTTCATTTTCCCGGAGATTCATAAATAAATACATCTTTATAACATAAGGTGTTTCAGGATTAATCCGTAAGCGAGGACACAAACCGATCTCCCTAGATCCACCTGGATCTAGAACAAAGCAGGACCGAATAATACTCTTTCCCTAGATTTATACTAGTGAATGAACTAGAAGGCAAGGATCATGTACATACCTTATGAATGCTTCCTTGGGTCTCTGTTGTACCAATTTCGTTCCAATGCTCTTGCACCGTCAAGACCACAACAGTACAAACCAATCGAAGTGAAGACAATTCAATATATATTCAACAGCTAATCTATACATATGATCAAGGAGTTATGTAATAAAGTGACATTGGCTTTATGGGAAAGGGACATATTACTGTATTGAATTGATAGAAATAAAGACTTACAACCCGATATTTGATGTTGTAGATATCCTTTTGATGGATCTTAGCTCTAACACACACACTTGCTCATGCATGAAGAAGATCAACAACTTCTGATAACCTTTCTAGTGTCTCTAGCTGTTGTAGCATCAATCCTTCATACAATATTGCACTAATTCTCCAATAAATCTCTTACTAGCTTGCTGCTTAACCCTTTCCATGGGCATTCCTCTCAATTTATAAGAGAGAATGGATTAGTTACTTGGAATGGAAATGATCCCAA
Source organism: Picea engelmannii (assembly GCA_009831015.1). Lineage (NCBI taxonomy): Eukaryota > Viridiplantae > Streptophyta > Pinopsida > Pinales > Pinaceae > Picea > Picea engelmannii. The sequence continues at coordinate 905,179 of ML777805.1, read as the reverse complement.
GATATCAGGAAAGCCAGTACTTAGATAACCATTCGAATGCCAACTCATCCTTCTAGAAGATTCCCTTCTAAAAGGCTCGAGAACTTCATCCTTTTCTTCCTTTAGAAGATGTTCGCACCCTGATAGTTAGGTACAGTGCGAACTCCTCACACCCCAGCTTAATGCAGCCTGCGAGAATCAGGCATTCTCGCAGGTAAATATATAAGTAGCCTGCGAACCTCCCTTGAAAGTATGATTTCTGGAAGCAGACAAAGGTAACTTTTCTCAGGAAAGTGTTCTAGTGAAGAGCTTGAGTTTTCCATCATCCTTACATCATTATGACAACCAAAATTGTGGATAACAGAATGCCCCCCAAAGTATGAGAGTGGAACCAGTGACAGTCGATAGATTTTGTAAGCTGCATGTGTGTGTCACAAACCAAGAGAACATCTAATCGAAAACCTGCAAACATCCAAGCATCTGCAGAACATCATATATATCAACTCTGAGGTAGGCATTCCCATACTCAAATCATAGACTGATGATATCATAAAAAAAGGTCATGGCCACCAATCATACACTGTGGATCCATGCCGTCACAATATAGCATAGCCACCTGAATACACTGTGGATCTATGCGACAATTTTTTTTAATCAAGACGACATAGTCACGAAACATACACAGTGGATCTATGTGTTGCAAATTATACATACTCCATCGCAACCTGGATCATAAAGAGAATATCCAGGGTCTT